>JAKZJZ010000739.1:0-39237 GCA_022702705.1 Papilionanthe hookeriana x Papilionanthe teres
TTTTGCCGACAAGACTACGCGTGTCGGTGAAAACTTTCGAAAAGAAATCTCGGGGTCGTTGGCAAAGAAATGGGACAAAGGCAAACAACCGATGCAAATACCACTGTAACGTCGCAAAGAACCACAACAAAATTACCGCAACCCCGGTCCAAACACGTCGTTCGCAGCATTAACAACCGTCTCGTCCGCAACGCACATCGAGGGAGCTTCGAGCAGAGAATATCCGTTCAAAATGAAGAAGATCAAGATGTTCCGCAGCTCAATGAAAACCCGCATTTCCAGCCGCCGCAGCCCAAAAGACTCGAGGAAGTCAACAAGAAAGGTGATCCCAACTTTCGCCCCTACCATCTGATGCTCGGGCACAAGATGGAAGATTGCATTACCTTCAAAAGTTGGCTCAACGACAACCTTCGAAAGGAAATATAACAATCCCGAAGGAGTAGCACGAAGGAACCCCGTAAAGGAGGTTCCGTCAATGTTATCTCAACCGATCCCGTCATTCCGATGCATCCCTATGCAACCGACGATGGATGGACTACCGCCCTCGGACGAGATCTTCGAAGAAGATTTTAGACAACATCCGAACCGCCTTGCGTGCGAGCTTCAATTCGTAGTTCGAGACCCGTTAAGTTTCGTACTATCACTTGCGATAAGAACCACCTCGACAGAGACAATCGAAGAGAAGAAGAAAATCGACGAAGAAGAGGGGACCGAGATTCCTAAGGCTAGACTAGGGGCCGCTTATCCTAAGGATAAGTAGCTTCGATTCTGGGAGAAATCCCTCGAACCTCTCGATTTTGTACGATTATCTCGCTCACTTCTGGTGGATCATATAATGATAAGGGTGATGGCGTTGGCTACGTTTTCGACCGTTTCTAACGATTACGTAACTAGCGACAATCCGGCGTCGATTTCGATACCAACAACAATTCTCAAATCATACAAGATCTCGACGATCAAAATGACGAAGAAGGCATCCATCAAGGAGGCTACGAGAGCTCAACAAGCAACGCGCTCTCATCCGTGAGTTTCGAGGAGCTCCAGCCATGACGAGTTAGAGCGCTCTCGCATTTGAAGATAATCCGCAAGAGCTGACCATTCCGATTCGTGGAGGAGACACCGACAAACTCAACACTAGATTCGTAAGAAATTGCAAGTGGCAACCTAAGAAGCGGAAAAGTTCTCGCCTCCAAGAACGGGTCCAAAAGCCATAAAGGAAAGGTGTGGTTGTTCAAGAAGAACCAACCCTGGCGAAGAAATACCCATTCGAGAAGAAGCCGAGACACATGAGAATAAAGTGGACTACAACGTGCTAGCCCATCTTAGGAAACTACCGCCCAACCGAGCATTTACGATGCTCTCATTTTATCAAAGGAGATGAGAGAAGCCTCCGATCAAGGCCTTACTGATCCGGAATTCGACTACCAAATGGCCGGAGATTCCTTGAGATGAGGTTTCGCTCGTTAAAGGAACAACGAGGTGTTACCTTCACGTGACAATGACCTACTACTTGGGATAAGCCAGATCACAACCGACCGCTGTACATTTCGCTACGACCGGAAGTTTACGCTCTCCGCAGTATTGGTGGATCCAGAGCATCAATCAATATAATGAGTCTTCGAACACTAAGATACTGGGAAATTGATGCTCGTGAGCTCGAGGCCGACAAAATGTTATTAAGAGGATTCAACCGTAAAGGAGAAAGAGCCCTCGGTCAATAACGCTATCGATGAAGACCGGTGACTTAGCAAAGACAACCGCAAAATTTCACATAATCGATTCGTAAACGTCAGTTCAACGCCTATCGGGCCGACCATGGATACATGAAAACAGGATGGTACCATCATCTCTACACCAGCGCATCAAGTACTACGATGGAGGGGAACAACGACCAAAGTGCGACTTACAACCATTCTCCGTACACGTAAATTGAATCCACGAAGATGCAAACATTATGCACCGCCGAAGAAAAACAATCTTCTCCGCAGATACCGTAACAAATGAAGCAAAGAAAGTTCGAGACAACGAAGAACCCGAAGTTCTAGTCCAATCGCTCACTCACCACTCCTTCCCGGGAGATGGTGAAGGTTTCTCCACAACTCGCATCCGAGGTCGAGGCCGGGACGAGGTCGTGGTAGAGATGCTAGACAATTGATGTAGGAAACCAACCATCAATGCCGATATCGGACAGATAGCTCCGAAGAAGAAAAGAAATCAAGCGAGAAGCAGCCGACAATAAGTCGAAAGAAGCCGCAATACAAGATCCCCTCGAAGATGAAAAGAACGAAGAATACAAATCAATGTACGAGAAGATTAACCACTACGTACATACTATGACCCTAACTCCGATCCATTCTAATAAGATCGAGGGTATGGAGGTCAAAGAGGTACGTAAGTGGACGTGCAAAGCCGATCAAATTCTACCGTGTGCTTCTTCCTCCAAAACCGAAAATAATGTACAATTCGAAGATGTCACTTCATCGAATTAATGGAATTACCTTTCGAGTGGTACTCTCCCCGTGTTCAAAATTTAATTCAACGTGGTTTCTTACTCGACAAATTCGACAAAAGGCCAATCACAACATTTCGAAAAGTTATGGAATAACTCCGTCGTCCACCCAATTCAAAGTATGGACTCGGATTCTACACAGAGGTCGCCGACGATACCGAATTTTGCTTGGTTGTCACTTGCAAGTCCAATGAAAACCGCATGGAAACTACAGTACGAACTCGAAGATTTACAAATCGAGACGCTCCACATTTAATCTCGAAGAAGAAATTAAATCCACAATAGACGAGTTAACGGAAGTTAACTTAGGTACTAACGAAAGAGCCTAGCACCTACCTTTGTTAGCTCCTTACTCAATAAAGAAGACTCCGAAGAAATAATCAAGTTATTAATGGAATTTAAAGACCGTTTTGCTTGAGCTACGATGAAATGCCGTGATTAGCCCCGCAGGTCAGCACCATAAGCTAGGAGGGATCCTACTTCGTTCCGGCCGTACAAGGTCCTGAAGAATGCGTCTAGAAATCGAACAACAAGTCATAGCCGAGTTAAAAAGCTAATAGTACGCTAAATTTGTCCGTGAAGAACAATACCCGACCTGGTTAGCCAATGTAGTGCCACGAAAGAAGAATGGTCGCATCAGAATTTGTGTGGACTTCGCAGATTTAAACAAGGCATGTCCAAAAGATGAATTCCTCTACCGATTCCTAGAACCGATGATCGATATTGCTTCGACACACGAAATATTCTCATTCATGGATGGATCTTCGTGATACAACCAGATAAAAATGGCTCCGTAAGATGAAAAGCTTTACAGCATTCGTAACGCCGATCGGAGTATTTTGCTACGTAATGATGCCATTCGGATCGAAGAACGCAGAGCAACCTACCAAAGAGCAATGACAAGAATTTTTGATGATCTCATCCACAATCAAGTCGAATGCTACGTGGACGATGTCGTCATCAAAAGCAAAGTAAAGGAAAACCAACTCGTATGATTTGAGAATTGTTTTCGAACGATTAAGACAATTTAACCTTAAGATGAATCCCTTAAAATGCGCCTTCGGCGTCACCTCCGGAAATTCTTAGGATTCGTTGTCCGACATCGTGGAATCGAAATCGATCCGAGAAGATTAAAGCTATCTTAGAAATGCCGCCTCCCAAAACCTTAAAACAACTACGATCTTTTCAAGGGAAGTCGGCATATCTTCGACGCTTTATCTCAAACCCGTCGGTAGGTGTCACCTTTCTCGCACTAGTTAAAAAGGACGCCAAATTTATTCGGGAAGAGAAATGCCGTAAGGCCTTCGAAGACATTAAACAATATTTAATGACACCTCCTCGTCTTAGCACTCTGGCCTCGTGCATCACCGATACTTTACACCGCGGCTTTAGATGACTCTCTCGGAGCCCCGTTAGCCTGTGTCAATGATGAGGGTAAAGAAAATGCTCTTTACTACTTAAGCCGTCGTTTACTTCCGACGGAAGTAAGGTATCCCGCAATCGAAAAGCATTGTTTCGTCTCCGATCTTCGCCGCTCAAAAGCTCAGCACTACATGCTTTCTCATAAGGTCAACTCGATCTCGAAGTTTAATCCATTGCAATACTCGATGACTCGTCCAACACTTTCCGACAGACTTGCCGATGGTCAATGATATTATTGCAATTCGATATAACTTTCGTGCCTCTCGCGTGCCGTAAAGGGACAAGTCTTAGCGTACTTCCTCGCAAAGACACCCTTTGCCGGCCGAATCTCCTCTCAACGACGATCCGCCGTATGAACAAATAATGAACCTAGAAGACCTCGATGATCGACGTTGGGAATTATATTTCGACTGAGCATCTTCAAGACACAAAGACGAAGAATCGCAAGTGATAAAGTGCTCGGTAAGGCAGAATCGGCTAATCTTTATAACACCGGAGCGGGGATGTTAAGATACTCCTACCACTCGACTGAACCGTGTACAAACAACGAAGCAGAATACGAAGCCCTCATAACGGGATCGGAATTAACCATTCAAATGTGGATAACAGACATCAACATCTACGGGGATTCACAAGCTAATCATTCAACAGTATCGCCGGACAAGACAGTAATTTTAAAGCCAAGACTCGAACAATACTTCCAAAGATGCCATACAAACTGTTGGAACGTATTCCAAATGTGACAATCTACAAAATTCCTAGAAAAGAGAATGCTTTAAATAGCATGCTTTAGCCCGTCTCGCAAAAGAATTTGCCTCGTTTGCAAGATGAATCAAGGAAGTGTCAGCCCACTGACGTCAGTCCTATCACGAACTCGACATGTACACAACACACAAATCGTAGAAAAGAAAAAGAATCAGCATGCAAGAAGTGATGTAAAAACACGAAGATCATGACAATGCCTATTGATGACTACCCGCAAACAGAAAGCTACCAGACGATAGGTCGCTAGTCCATCGTATCAAGAAAAGAACTCTGTCCTACGCATTAATAAACAACACATTATACTGAAGGTCTTTGATCAAATGTGGCTAAGGTGCCTAAGCGGGTCCGAGGCCCGTGAAATTGTTAAAGAGGTACATTCAGACTCCGTGGCGCTCACCACGGTCCAAAGATGAAAATGA
The DNA here is from genome assembly GCA_022702705.1 of Papilionanthe hookeriana x Papilionanthe teres. NCBI lineage: Eukaryota > Viridiplantae > Streptophyta > Magnoliopsida > Asparagales > Orchidaceae > Papilionanthe > Papilionanthe hookeriana x Papilionanthe teres. Next base: position 5,116 of record JAKZJZ010000739.1, read on the forward strand.
AAATTAAAAGACTAGGGTACTACCGGCCCTCGATGATGACCGACCGCATGAAAATCGCCAAGAGCCGTCACCAATGCCAAGTGCACGGAGTGGTTCTACACCAACCTCCAAATGTGCCGCACCCGACAACTGCGTCGCGGCCATTCGAATGTCGGGGCACATGACATAGCAGGTCCGATAGAACCACCATCTTCGAAAGGACATCGCTTCATTCTTGCGGCTACAGATTACTTTTCCAAGCTGCGTAGGCAGCCCACTTAGTAGAAGTGAAAGCACACCACGTGCCGCAGCTTTTCAAGAACCAAGTTGTCTACCGTTTCGGAGTGCCGCGCAGATCATCTCGTATAATGGGTCAGCATTCGAAGCACACAAATCAACAATTTTGTCGGGAGACACGGAATCGACCGGCGATACTCAACAATTTACTACCCAAGAGCAAACGGCCTCGCCGAGGCTTTTAATAAAACTCTCGTTCAAATCTTAAAGAAAACCTCGGACGATAATAAGAGAAATTGGCACGAGAAATCGTTAGAAGCCTTATGTGCCTACCGGACAACCTTCGAACTCCTACTCAAGCTACACCTTACGCTTCCTGTGTATGGGTCCGAGGCAGTTGTTACCTTTAGAGGTTCAGCCTTCCTTCACTCGACCGCAGCCTGCAAACAAGATCACGACAGAAGAAAAACGCCGTACTACGACTCCGAAGAATTAGAAAGCTCGGAAGGGAAAAGACTGCAGCACAACAGAATTTAGAACTATACCAAGCTAAGATGGTTCAAGCCCATGACAAACCGGTCCGCCCAAGAACCTTCAAAGTCGGTGACTTGGGCTTCTCGTTCTCAAGAGACCTATTCTCGCACACCGCAAGATAAAGAGGAAAATTTGAACCCACTGGAAGGACCGTTTCGTGGTCAAGCAAGATACTCGTGAGGTTCCTACCAAACTAGTGAATCGCTGTGAGAACGACATATGCTTCCGATCAACCCTGACGATACTTGAAAAAGTATTACGCTACCTCGATGTTTCAAGGAATGAATTCTTCATCCCTAAGAAACACGGGCGAAGTAATTACTTATGATCGGGTCCGAACCTCAAAAATAATAAAATGTGCTAAAATAAATGAATAAATGATAATAAAGTTTTCCTCGTTTTCTTCTCCAAATCAAAGTCCCTTCGATCCTATCCTACTTTATTCCCGTTAAAATATAAGAATAATACAAAATGTATCTTTAATAAACATTTTCTTAATGTTCTTGTTCTTAGTACAACCCCCGATCCTTTTCCTTGTCTTTTCGAGCAGGAAATGTCGAATCGGACGGTCGGTCTTGAATTTTAAGAATGGCGTAAGCCCGCACCCGATGAAAAGAGGGCGAAAGATGGAGCGCATAATCGAGATCGACTCGCATTTCGCACTGCCAGCGCCTACAAGATGAGGAAAGTGATCAGGTCCCGCTAATCCGAGAAGAACTCGCCCTACGTACAAGGATGAAAGTGGGTGGCCCAAGCCACCAATCCAACAACAAGAAAAGAAAGGCAAATACCGAAGAAGACAAGAAAATGAAGTCCGTAATCGCACACGTGGAGGGGTGCTTGCCGCCGCGCCCAGCGCGTAGATTCAAGAAGTTCGAGAGCGCTCTCGTGCACCCACGCAACGAAGAAATAAGAATCGCCGTATCCGTAAAATGTTAACAAAACTAGTGCACGGACCACATGGCGACGAGACACGCGACGTAATGCCGCACTCACATTTAAGGACACCGGCTCACCGTGAACCACAAGGGAGGCGCCATCCTGTATAACACGAAAGAACTCGTGGAAATTCCTAAGATCGAAGAAAGAAGGCTACCACGCCACCGGATAAACCACCAGCGCAGTACGACCCGTATGGTGAGCAACCCCGGGGATGTCCCGACGTGCATCATCCCCGAGGAGCCGAGGTATGTGGGAACGCGAAGGGATCGAACCATATATCCCACAATATGTCACAAGGCCTCGCCATCTTGCATCATTCCGAATACGAGTCGAGAGAGGATGCGTAATGTTGAAAAGAAAACTTTCGAATACTTCGAGAGAATTAAAGGAAGAAGAATCAACATACTAAGGCCTCGAGCTACACACCGACGTATTCTCGCAGCATGAACAACGAAGAATCGCGGACCGTATCCGGATCCGGAAAGAATGGGCCGAGCAGCCGCCCGAGGGAAAACACTACTCGAACCCCGGAGATGGATGCCGTGGAAAGGAAGAATCACAATACAATGCGGATGTCGCTACAACTTTGCACAAGACAAGAAGGAAACCCACCGGAATACTTCGATGGCACGTAGATCCGATGCCATTGGTTATCAAGAGAATGGTAAAAAGATTGATAACATGGAGGGCACACAGCAGATCGCATACCCAATAGCCGCATTATCAACATCTACAAACAGTGGTGACCGCATACCCCCACATATCGATCACCACGACTTCGTCGACCTTCGCACGGCCTCTTTCTGAATGAGTGCAACATCATGTTCGGATCTCGACTCCTAGCAGCCCCGGTGAGTTCCGAGGGCCAAGAAAGATACCTTTACCGGTGGGTTCCGTCATGATATTGCAAGGTAACGGAGCGTATATCGCAAAGCATCGCATACCGTGAGTGCCAAGGAGCGAATCCCGCTACTTTCGTGAGGATGGACGACAAAGAAAATACCTACCATTTCCAACCGCATCCGTAGCTAGAGAACCTCGCGCTTGCTAGCCGTGAGTTACATGGGAAATATCACACCTCCAATGTACATCCAGCCGGCATCCTTGCCAAGGATGGCTCGAAGGTGATGTTATCGACCATGTACCTCACTATTCGACACGGATTTTCGATCGATGATCTTTCTGACGGATCAACAAAGATCATACACAACTCGTTTCGAGTCTACATGGATTGTATGAAACATATTCCAGCGAGTCGTACGACGTATTTTCAACATGATTGGAATGAAAGTGACCATGTCACGTTTTGGCCTTCACCTCTTTTACAGCAAATTGACTGGGAAACGCCATTAAAGTTAAATGAACTTCGAACAAAGAACGAAAAGAAAAAAGAGAATAAAAGAAAACTTTCTAAAAAAAATCCGAAAATGACAAATACCAAGTTCACATGAACATTAAATAAACAACAAAATAAAATTTGAACCATTAAAAAGACAAACGAAATCAACATGAATGGTAAATCAAATCACTAAGCAAATTCTCAATCAAATCTCAAATTCCATCCTTCCAAACTTCAAAATCAAATTCCATCCTTCCAAACTTCAAAATCAAATTCCATCCTTCCAAACTTCAAAAATCAAATTCTCAATCAAATTCCAAATCCACTCTCGATCAAATTTCAAACTTGATCTTCCCAAATCTCAAATCAAATTCTCAATCAAAATCCAAATCCAATCTCGATCAAGTTTCAAACTCGATCTTTCAAATTCTCAAATCAAATCTTAAATCAAGTTTCAATCGAGTTCAAACTCATCCTTCCAAATTTCCAAATTTCCAAATTCAATCTTTCCGTGCTTCAAGTCTCAATCAAATTCAAATTCAATCTCTATCAAATCTCAAATCCGATCTTCTAGATCTCAAATCAAAATTCAAAACTTTTGGTCGAGGATTTACATCCAAGACCGCACCGCTTTAGGATTCTTCTTCCTATCGACCGAAATACATCAAAATTCAAACCTTTGGGTCGAGGATTTTACATCCAAGACTGCACCGCTGGATTCTCTTCATATTGCACTGAAATACATCAAAATTCAAACTTTTGGGTCGAGGATTTTACATCCAAGACTGCATCGCTTAGGATTCTTTCCTATTACGACCGAAATACATCAAAATTCAAAACTTTTGGGTCGAGGATTTTACATCCAAGACCGCACCGCTTTAGGATTCTCTTCCTATCGCACCGAAATACATCAAAATTCAAAACTTTTGGGTCGAGGATTTTACATCCAAGACTCGCACCGCTTTAGATTCTCTTCCCATTGCACCGAAATACATCAAAATTCAAAACTTTTCGGGGTCGAGGATTTTACATCCAAGACCGCACCGCTTTAGGATTCTCTTCCTATCAGCACTGAAATACATCAAAATTCAAAACTTTGGGTCGAGGATTTTACATCCAAGACCGCACCGCTTTAGGATTCTCTTCCCATCGCACCGAAATACATCAAAATTCAAAACTTTGGGTCGAGGATTTTACATCCAAGACCGCACCGTTTTAGGATTCTCTTCCTATCGACACGAAATACATCAAAATTCAAAACTTTTTGGTCGAGGATTTTACATCCAAGACCGCACCGCTTTAGGATTCTCTTCCTATCGCACCGAAATACATCAAAATTCAAAACTTTTGGGTCGAGGATTTTACATCCAAGACCGCACCGCTTTAGGATTCTTCTTCCTATCTGCACCGAAATACATCAAAATTCAAAACTTTTCGGGTCGAGGATTTTACATCCAAGACCGCACTCGCTTTAGGATTCTCTTCCTATCGCGACCGAAATACATCAAAATTCAAACTTTCGGGTCGAGGATTTTAACATCCAAGACCGCACCGCTTTAGGATTCTCTTCCCATCGCACCGAAATACCTCAAAATTCAAAACCTTTTGGGTCGAGGATTTTACATCCAAGACCGCACCGCTTTAGGATCTCTCTTCCTATCAGCACCGAAATACATCAAAATTCAAAACTTTTGGGTCGAGGATTTTACATCCAAGACCGCACCGCTTTAGGATTCTCTTCCTATCAGACCGAAATACATCAAAATTCAAAACTTTTGGGTCGCAGGATTTTACATCCAAGATCGCACCGCTTTAGGATTCTCTTCCTATCGCACCGAAATACATCAAAATTCAAACTTTTGGGTCGAGGATTTTACATCCAAGACCGCACTCGCTTTAGGATTCTTCTTCCTATCGCACCGAAATACATCAAAATTCAACCTTTGGGTCGAGGATTTTACATCCGAGACTCGCATCGCTTTGGGATCTTTTCCCTATCGCAATGAAATACATCAAATCGAATTCAAATTTTCGAGGTTAAGGATTTTACATCCAACACCACTTCGCTCTCCGAGATATCTTCTCATCGCAACGATTCAATCTAATCAATTCAATCTTCTTTCGAGGTTGGAGATGTTACATCTAAAACCTCAAAATCCCAATTTTCATTTCAAATCAAATCCTCAAATTAATTTTCGACAAAACTTCAATCTAAATTGAAACTCCAAACTAAAATTTAAACTCACACATCAAAACATAAATTGAAACAAAATAAAGTCTAAATCAAAATTCCCTGTGTCATGTGATCTCAGGATTTACCTCCTCTTCCTTTCCTCTCAGCCGAGAGTTCAAGAATCTCCGCTCCGCAGATATACTCGACACTCCCCAGCTGAAACTCTTCTACTTCATCCTAAGTTCGTCATTCGACATCCGTGTTGGTTTTGTCGATCGCTTCGGTCAACACCAATACGCGCGGTGTGCTCCGTCACCACCACACCTATCGGGGTCCATTTGCCGACCTCATTTTTCGACGAGGTCTTCCCTTCTTCTTTTTAGTGCTTAGGATCTAGCCTCAGCTTTTCCTTCGACTATCTTGTAGGAGTAGAATCGGGACCCACCTTTTAGAAATTCCAAACATTTCTAAACTCCTCGCAAACTCCACAAATTCGACCATAGACCCCTAATCACCTGTGAGGATCGAAATCAAATGTGGAAGTTTAAAGGATGAGTTCCTATAGTGCTCTTCTGCCTCAGGACTACCCCGGCGGCCTCGGTCCGATGAGGGCCGACTTACACACACTACACTTATACACTACACTTACACACTACATTTCCACACACTTCCTAAACCACACCCATACCCAACTTGACCTCCCGACTCATGTAGGTGATTCACATGGATGGTCCTTAACCCCTAAGCCCTCAGCAAGCAGGTTAGGAACAACATAAATGAATGCCTCAAATGAGTCCTCTCATGGCTCATATGGGCTTGAAATGACTTCATGGCTCAACCAAAATGACTTATTTCCACTTACATCCACCCAATCTTCAATTTCCCAAATTTTCAATTTTTGACCCCCGGGACCTTACACCTACTAAACCTACCCAAAACCCTTGAAATTACCCAAATTTTTGCAAAATTTCCAAATTACCTAAAATTCTTCAAAATTATTCCCAAACATTTCTACACCACTCAAATTGACCATCTATATCCAAAAATACCAAAAATTCCAAGAAAACCTCCCAATACCCTCCAAATACCCAAAATACCCTTCGACTCCAAAAATCCAAAAATTCAGAAAATTCCCAGAAAATTCCAGAAAATCCTAAATATTCCCAATTTCATTTTGTCCAACTACACCATGGGCCAATTTTGTCAATTTACCCTACTTTTGTCAAAACCCCCAAATCGACCCATTTTAACCCAAAGTGAACCCAATGTTAAACCAAACCTATCCAATTGACCCCAATTTTGGTCCAATTCAATTCTAAACTTCAATTCAACATTCCTAATACTAATTTAGACCAAATCCAAGTCCAACTTGATTGACATTTGGATCCAATTCCACTTTTCGACCTTAAGGCCCATTTTTCGACCTAAGCCCAAACCTAACCCAAATGAACCCAAACCCCAAAAATCAAAGCCCAACCAAAGTCAAAACCTCTTTGAAACACTCCCATAAACACTTCTCAACAATAATTCTACATCAATTTCAACCCTAGCCCAACATTGGCCCAACTTGGCCCATTCACCAAAAGAATCCAAATCCAACCCAATTCAAGCCCAAACTACCCCAAATTTGCTTCAAGTTACTCATGACACATCCATGAGCTAAACCAACAATTATTTGGCCCAACCTTTTACAAAAATTTTCATCCATGAACACATTCATAAACTTAAAAGCCCACTTCCCTTAAACCTTTCTAAAAGTCCCATTTCCTTCAAAATTCAAAAGCCCAAATCTACCCTAAAGCCCACATGACATCTCCATTTGTCATCCATTTAATTAAATCCATTACCTAAGTCCTAAAATCACCATCAAATTATTCCAAATCAAGTTTCATGCAAATTTCCATCAAAACATCCAAAATTCTTAAAACCCATTTTCATGAAATCGACCCAAGCTTTTCCCAAGCCAAATGGAGCCAAGGACGAGCCATTCACAAGCCATATGAAGCCATGAAAGTTTGGCATGTGACCATGCCATTAATGGCAAAAGGAGGAGGTCCTTTAACCATCTCCTAAAAGTCATTAACCTTAAGCATGTCTCCCTTAACCAAGATTTAATCCAAATATTCTTGGATAAGGACATCACCACCTTCGACTCACCAGCCTAGCCGATCTTCTCACCAAGACCAGCCATGGGGAGGTGAACCCAACCCAAACCAATGGGTCGACTCAACCTCAAGCCAAAATGACCCCCTCCCCATTCCATTTTAATTCAAACACTTTACACATGTCCAAACCCAATCGACTTCACCATTGCCAAGCCCCGACCTCCCCGGTCAAGATGGTGACCCATGCTCCGCTGGCCACCTCGCCCGGATCGCCGGAAAACACCACACCCGAGAGCTCACATGTGAGCCAACTTTGGAATTCCACCTCGCCGAGCCGCCCCATGCCCAATGGCCACCACGGCCGTTCTTCTCCTCACTCGTAGCAAACTCCGATCCCAAGCCCTAACTCCCCCTGGAGGCCTCCTCACCACTTCATTTAAACTCCACCCCTCTCGGCCATAAAAAAAGAGAAGCACAAACCTCGCCAAAACTCGCCAAAATTGTTCCGCACCCTTCTCCACCCTTAGAGCACTTGATCCCCAATGGAATTCCCCGCCATTTCTCCTCCGAAAGCTCAATTTCGTAGCTCGAAATTCCACCCAAAACCAGTGACACTTCTCCACAGCTGAGCCAATTCCCAAATCGATCTGGCTCTACACCTTCACTCGCACCAAGGGAAAGTGTCCACCATCAAAAGCCCCATCTCCGATGCCACCCGACTGCTCCAACTCTCCAAGCTTTGTGATCGGGCTTGGTCGAAATCATATCCGTACAATTCACTGCACTCGTGAGACTTCATCCGGAGCTTGCTAGACCCAATCGAAGGTGCAACAACTCTCGCATTGAAGCCACACTTCTCCGAGCCAAGGTACGAGCTAACTCTTCATCCCGAGCTTCTGAAGATTCTCTATTTCAAATGCCTTAGTTTCAATGCATGTTAGCCGTATAGATGTGTTCGTCTCTTCAAGACGAATCCATGAGCATAAGAACATAAAAATCCATCGAGAATCGAGTGAGATCTGTGGATTTAGTGTGGACGGCTCTCGGCGAGAACACTGTGGACGATGAACGGATGCCGTCCATTCAATACACGCGCTGACGAACGGCTCGATGGCGTCGGACCGGAAACGTGCGAGAACCGGCGGCCCGGCCGCCGACTCGATGGCGGCGCTCAATCACAGCGCGACACGTACTCCCTTCTGAGTCGCCGATGTTTCAGCCGGCGCCGCGTGGATAAGTAGATAATTAGGGTATTTAATGTATTTATTAAATATCGAAACTTCAAAAATCCATATCTTTGTGTAGAAAAATCACAAAAATAAAATAAAAATACCCTCTCGCTCAGCTGAACGTAGGAGAATAATGTGGAAAAGAAATCATTTAATTTCATCAAGTATTTTATTTTTTATAATTTATTTACTCTCTGCATACATTTAATTCTCCATGCATGTATACAATTCACCATGGCATGAGACCATGGGCTTTTCAAGCCTCCGAACTCGGGAACATTCCCTGAATTTTCCAAGGTCGTAGGCCATTTCGTGAAAAGTTATTTATTTTTCAAATGCATGTTGTCGTTTTGAGTATTTTAATTCCAAAAATTAGCATGTTGTGAAATAAATTCTAGGAAAATTTGGTGATGTTCCTTATGACCAGAGAACCCTAGAAAAATAGGTTTTGACTTAGTTCATTCAAAACAACCCTAATCGACTTAAACACCCAAAATAGTGCCTTTAATTAATTAGAGTTAACCAGGTATTAAATTGACTTGAAATCAATTCTCCACTCGATCTTTAGGATCAGTGGAACCCACCATAAAAATTCGAAGTCAATCGACTTCGGTTAGCCCCATTAATTGGGTCGATTAAGTCACTTAGCCATTTTAAACTTTAAAAATTCATAACTTTTAAAATACTTTTCAAAAATTCACCAAATTGGTTTTGGAGCCTCTCTGATATCAGGGGAATCTAAGAAAATTAAAATTTCAATTTTCTAAAAAAGTTGATTTTTAATAATATTTTAACATTTTTAATAATTAAAAAATAATAAAAATCACAAAAATAATAAAATTCACCAAAATGTCACATTTTGAATTCTAATCACTTAGGAACAAATCCCACATTTTTCCTAGGTCTATTTAGTGAGATATTGAATTTTAAAACCCTAGGGTAATTTTAAAATTTAAAAAAAAAATGTATTTTCTAGCATTTTCACTAAAATAATTATTATAAATCATAGAAAAATCAGAAAATTGCAAAATTTGATTCTCTGGTTTCCTTGATATCAGAGAGATTTTTGAAAAATATAAAATCCACTTTTCAACATCTATTTTATTTTTAAATTAATTAACACTCCAAAACTCAAAATAATTATAATAAAAATAATATAATTCAAAAAATCACCAAAATTGGTCCAAGTGCTTCTCTGGTCATTAGGAATGTCCCCTAATTTTCTTAAGGACAGAAACTTTCCTTTGGTCATGTTATCAAATTTTCCTCGAAAATCTCTATTTTCCACCAAAAATAATTATATAAATAAATTAAATACAGAAAAATCACATCTTCTCCTCTCATGTCTTTATTGACATATGAGTGAAGTCACATAAAAATTTCAAGTTCATTTAAGTTCAATTTAGTGAGTTATGAAATTATTAAGCTTAAAGGGTAAAATGGTAATTAAACTTTCAACCCTTAATTAAAACTTTAGGTTTAATAAAAATTAACAAGTAAAATATTTGATCTTAATCTGATTTGGATGATTGAAATTTAAATAATTAAAGGGTAGAAACCCATTAAATAATTTTAAAATGATTAAACTTTAATTAAATAATGGATTAAATTTGGAAGAATAATAAAATCGAATCATTAAAATAAGGGATATTTATTAGGAAGAGATTTATTCTTTAATTTAAAAATCCCTAAATTAATCATCTCATTAATACTCAATTTCTAATTAAAATGATAACTCAAATTTAAAATATTAAAAGACTTAATCATTAAACTAAAATTAAATTATTAAACTCTTTCAAAAATTTCAATTAAAATTAAAGATAAAACTAAATTAAAAATTAAATTAAATTAAGTAAATTAAATTGGATTAAATTAAATCAATTAAATTAAATTAAATTAAATTAAATTAAAATTAAATTAAAATTAAATTAAATTAAATAATTAAAATTAAATTAAATTAAATTAAACAATTAAATTAAATTAAATTAAATTAAACAATTAAATTAAATTAAATTAAATTAAATAATTAAATTAAATTAAATCAAATCAAATTAATTAAACACCAAATCAAATTAAATTGAACTATGTTAAACTAAATTAAAACTCAATTAAATTAAATTAAATTAAATATAACATCACCTAAGACATAAAGGAAATTAAATATAAAATAACTTCAACACTATTCCAAATTTAAACCCTTTAACTTAAATCAAATCATTCAATACCAATTTACCCTCAAAGTTTTAGTTATCATAACTCCTAAATTTAACATTAAATGAAATGTTACTTCACTTATGTGATATTCAAATGTCCTAACTCATCGAGCAAGATAACAATAAAACTTCAAATTCTTGGACGATTAATTCATTTGTATAATTAAATTCATTCGACTTAAAACAATCCTGAAATATCGAAAAGATGTTTAAGATTCCTCTTAAGCACTTCCTCAATATGATAGGACATTTATAAAGAACAATTGGGTTTAACTATTCTTCGATGAAGAAAATCGTCTTCAAACAAAAACACAAAGAACCTAGACGTCATAAGAGACGACTAGCTATAAGATTAGAATTTGGTAGAAAACCATAACCTTTCCCTTAGCCTTTACTCTAGAACTTGCTTAAATATTCTAATCGAGTTTTAAGTGCAACTTGAATGACGTGAAGACCCTCCAGTACGCTTTTATTTTATTTTATCGCAATTTACTTTCTGCAATTTACTTTATCGCAAATGCATTTATTTTTCTCGCATGATAAACAACCGTTGCATGAAAACCCACACCTTTAGGATGTACCCTAAAACCGAAACCAAAACTAAGTTAAAAGTCATCGCAAGATAAAATTCACCGCCACAACATTTCAAAATATAAAACAACTCAAAATTTAATCACAAACATGTAACACAAAACTACAATCGCAACTAAATTAAAACGTCCTATCGGATGATCGGGAATACCTCGATGATGTAACCTACGTGTCGCTAACCGGATTTCCCACTGCCTAAATGAAAGTGTGGAACTCATTCAAGCCGAGTTTAGCAAATTCATCCGGACTAAGTGAATCCGATAAAAATAATGATGCCTGAAGGATGGAACCGCGGATCTTAACCTGTGTCGTTATAATCAACTTTAAGATTTGTTTTAATCAAAATACAAAACACTTGGAAATTAAGACTTCTCTAAACCAAAACACTTTTCTTATCCCCCGATTTATGGCTTCTAAAACTAAACCTCTCGCAACAACAAGGGGCTCGGAGCATGCTGGCAAGCACTGACATCGTCGTCAAAGAAAACTTCGAACCTATTTCAAGAAAACTTTCCTAGAATTAAATAACCAAGCCATAGGACTTCGAGGTAGTTTCGTCTAGTGCAACATAAATCCTCAACCTTTTCGTTAAGCGCTCGCATAATCATTTTATGCAAATTAAGCCCTAACCGGTCTTAGGATTCCGAGGTAGCCGTCCGATACGACAATAAACCCTCACATCTTCTAGTGCTATTTGTTTGATTTTATCATACAAATATAAGCCCTAATTAATTAAAATCGGCAAGATCGAAATACTAAATAAACATTAGACTTTCCTAAATCCAAGCCAAACAATGAGATAGTCGGAAATTACCGAAGTTCACTTCGAATCGCTGATTTCTCCTACCTCTCTTCCTTTGGATTCACAAAACAAAATGTTCCAAAATTTGATCCATTCCCTATCGAAATTCCAAAATTCAATCTTCAAAACCTTAAACTTTCAAATTCTCGAGAGCGTAATTATCGATTATTATCGAGAGTTTTCTAGTGTGATTCCCGTCACTTAAGATGTAATTAACTATATGGGCTTGCCCTTATAGGAATTTTAAAGAACCCAGTAATATAAACCCCGCTTAATACTTTCATATTAAGCTATGGAATTTGTTCCGCTTATAAAATTGGTTCGCGTACCAAACGGATGTCACAAAACTTCTAGTTTATTTCGATCGAGCCCCACCATCAGCAAGGTGTCTATCCTTAGTGATGATACACTAGCCATGGTGCAAGTGTCTCGTTTATATAAACTATTCGGGATGCGAGATCGGCTTTAACCTTCAAATTTAAAATTATTTTCAAAATCAAATACTACTTTTCAAATTATTTATTTTAATTAAATTAAAAATTCGCCGACAGATTTCGTTAGCGACCCTCTTCAAAATAAAACACGACCTAAAAAAATATGCCGACAAATTTCTGGCGCATCTACTGGGAGATTCCTCTCTCCATTATAATCAAATAATTCCGTTTTCAAAAATCGGTAAGTGTATCCATGTCCCTAATGGATCAAACTATCCTTCTTTCCGTCGGAATACTATGTTCATTTCTATCTCGAACAAGTATACCCAACATTCTCTCTGATTTAGGAGCCACTCGTTTAGACACCCCTAAACAGAGAGGTTCCGAGATCCTTTTACCTCATTTCGAGGTAGCGGACCTCTCAATGTGTTAGTTTCAGGAATGATCCTTCGAGTCGAGAAGTCTTGCTTAAGACTTTCTTTCCTTTCCAACTCCGAATCGGATTCCTTACCTTCTCTACACCTTCGAACGTTCCGTTCTAAATAAACAAACCCTCTAATAAGTGATTCTTTTAACAAATGATAAATACATGAACAAAGAATGAGTTCGGACTCTTTTCAATTCCTTTCTTTTCGTCCCGAAGAAAAGAAGCATAACTCGGACCGACAAACCTAATCTACCTCGTGAAATGGAAGCCCCAAAACCGATTTTCTCCTTCACCAACGGACCGGACTTCGCCGTCTATAAGGATGAGCCGCCCGACAATGGGGTCATCCGATTCTGGACAGGATTCGAAAACACGAACGTCAAAGTCACCGACGTCTCCCTCTTCGCACCGACAAACAAGGTATCCGAAGCCGAGGAACCACCGCTCGAGTTCAACCTCAGGTCGACCCAAGAGTTTCCTCCCCCGCAAAGGGTCCCGACTAGGAGGAGTACCGCCGTCCGCGCAGAGGACCTGCTCTCACTACCCCCACCGGTCTAGTTGTTTCGCACCTACCCCGACTTCCGCCAAATCAAAGGGGAAAGGAATCCGTAACTATGATAAACCCGTTACCGCGGAGGGTACTGGATCTTCCCGTAAGACCTTCCGTTCTTCGAAATCGGGTCCAGCTCGAAGATTCCTTCGCCGACAAAGACCCAAAGAAGAAATAGAAATGGAAGGATCGCCAGTGGAAGCCGTAGCCGCCGAGATCGCCTTCCCGAGGAAATTCCGCAGTTACCGTAATATACACCGCTACCGTAATATACACCACCGCCCGACTACATACCACTTTGGGAGGAAGCGTGTTCCATCCCTCTCCGCCGCAGGATGAGGAGAATGTTCGCAAGATTGCCGCCACATTACCACGTACCCGCATACTACAAGCCGATAACCGCAAGAAAAGAACCGCAACTACGCCGTTTCGCTTCGACCGCAAACTTTGCGGTGAAAAGCTAGCAAAGAAGGAAAACCGCCCCGTGTCTGAAATTCTACGAAGGATGTGGCGGGTGCCAGCCAAATCCCGTCTGGGCCCCGAGTAAACCCGCCGTCATGATAGAAAAGCCAAGCAAGAGAATGAAGGCTAGCCCGCCCGTCGTAGTATCGTGTTGCACAGACAGGAGGATACCACCTTCCAAAGATTCGGCCGATAGCACCATCCGGTCATGACCTTCCGCCGCTGAAGGATGGTGCGGCGTCCCACTACGGGCAGCTCGAGACCGAAATGCAGTAGCCCCAAGAAAGAAAGTCTCGCCAGAGGCCGGAATCCGAAGAAAGTGCTACCGCGATGAAGGGGACTCATGAAAAAGGACCCGCAACCATCGCACGACAACCACAAAGATACACGTAAGCTCCGCTAGAAGATGCCATGGAAAGCCGAGAACCGACATCCGACGGTCAGCAAAAGAAAGAGAAGAAAAGTTCGGAGATGAGATCGACTCATCGGAATTCATGCGACAACGAATATGCGAAATCAACATGGCCGAGACACGAGCTTCATCATCTTCTCAAGGTGCTCCCGCACTCGCAGAAGAGAGGAGCCGTAACCGATGAAGAGACAGCCTGCAGAAAGGACGACACGATCGCTCAAATGGCGAAGAGGATGGAAGAGATGGCCATAGCTCTAGCCACTCTCCAAAGTCAAGTACAACCACATGTAGAGACACCCCTGAAGTCATTCACATCGTAGACGGAGGAAAGGAGATTACATCCGTCAATTGGGATGACCAAATTAAAAAGGATACAAGACAGAGCATGATCCCCGAAAAGGATATCAAGAACTTGGTAGACAGCAGGTAAAGTAGAAGCCCTAGCACAATCGAAGAACGGACATCTATTCGGACGGCAGACCTTACCCGAAGAATTCGACGCCGTCCAATACCCAAAGGGCTTCGTACCACCTCTCGTTTAAGACCTTCGACGGAACCGGAACCCCCGACAAGATGCCGCACACTTTCGTGCCGCTTGTTGCAATGCCGGGCGGAGCGATGCGCTACTCTTCCGACAGCTCGCAGCAGACTCGTCATGAATCGCCTTCGACCGGTACGCGAACTACCCAACGGCTCGATGAAGACATTCTCAGAGTTAGAGAGCCTCTTCATCAAGCGATTCGCCGGAGCTCAACGCACCACATCACTATAGTGATTTAGCGGGTAGAGAAACAAAGGCCGAATGAAACTCTAGTGGATTACATACTTCGATGGAGAAATTTAAGCATGAAGTGTGAACCACAACCGCAAGAACAACATGCAATCAGATCTCGCTTAAAAGCATTCACTGCCCGATAAGACTTCTCCTCAAGGGATTCACTATTAAGACTTTCGAGAAGTTGTTAAGCAAGGCCGGAAGCTTGCAAGAAGAGGCGAAGCAATTAAGTTTTGCCGACAAGACTGACGCGTAAGCCGGTGAAGACTTTCGAAAGAAATCTGGGTCGTTGCAGCAGCTTGACAAAGGCAAACAACCGATGCAAATACCACCGTAACGGCCGCAAAGAACTCACAACAAAATTACCAAAGAACCCCGGTCCAAGCCATCAAGTCGTCTCCGCAAAGATGAACAACCGTCTCGTCCGCAACGTACATCGAGGGAGCTTCCGAGCAGAGAATATCCGTTCAAAAATGAAGCAAAGCACTCGAAGATGTTCCGTAGCCTAATGAAAACCCAGCATTTCCACCGCCAGAGCCCAAAAGACTCGCAGGAAGTCAACAAGAAAGGTGATCCCAACTTTCGCCCCTACCATCTGGATGCTTCGGCACAAGATGAAGATCGCATTACCTTCAAAAGTTGGCTCAACGACAACCTTCTGGAAAGGAAATATAACAATCCCGAAGGAGTACATGAAGGAACCCCGTAAAGGAGGTTCCGTCAATGTTATCTCAACCGATCCCGTCATTCCGATAGATCCCTATGCAACCGACGATGGATGGACCACCGCCTCGACGAGATCTTCAAAGAAGATTTTAGACAACATCCGAACCGCCTTCGTGCGAGCTTCAATTCGTAGTTCGAGACCTCGTTAAGCCGTACTATCACTGCGCGATGGAAGAACCACCTCGACAGAGACAATCGAAGAGAAGAAGAAAATCGACGAAGAAGAGGGGACCGAGATTCCTAAGGCCGTACTAGTGGGCCGCTTATCCTAGATAGCTTGTTTCGATTCGGGGAGAAATCCCTCGAACCTCTCGATTTTGTATGATTATCTCGCTCACTTCGTGGGATCATATAATGATAAGGGTGATGGCGTTGGCTACGTTTTCGACCGTTTCTAACGATTACGTAACTAGCGACAATCCGGCGTCGATTTCGATACCAACAACAATTCTCAAATCATACAAGATCTCGACGATCACAATGACGAAGAAGGCATCCATCAAGGAGGCTACGAGAGCTCAACAAGCAACCGGCTCTATCCGTGAGTTTCGAGGAGCTCCAAGCATACGATGCAGTTAGAGCCTTCAGCATTTGGAAGATAATCCGTAAGAGCCGCCTATTCCGATTCGAGAGGAGACACCGACAAACTCAACACTAGATTCGAAGAAATTACGAAGTCAACCTAAGAAGTGGAAAAGTTCTACCTCCAAGAATGGGTCCAAAAGACAAAGGAAAGCGTGTGGTTGTTCAAGAAGAACCAACCCCGACGAAGAAATACCCATTCGAGAAGAAGCCGAGACGCATGAGAATAAAGCGACTACAACGTGCTAGCCCATCTTAGGAAACTACCGGCCAAACCGAGCATTTACGATGCTCTCATCTTATCAAAGGAGATGAGAGAAGCTCGATCAAGGCCTTACTTCGATCCCGAAATTCCGCTTAGCTCAAATGGCCGGGAGATTCCTTAGATGAGGTTTGCTCGTTAAAGGAACAGCCGAGGTGTTACCTTCACTGACAATGACCTACTACTGGGGACAAGCACATCACAACCGACCGTTGTACATTTCGCTTACAATCGGGAAGTTTACGCTCTCCGCAGTATTGGTGGATCCAGGAGCATCAATCAATATAATGAGTCTTCGAACACTAAGCATACTGGAAATCGATGCTCGCGAGCTCGAGGCCGACAAAATGTTATTAAGAGGATTCAACCGTAAAGGAGAAAGAGCCCTCGGTCAATAACGCTACCGATGAAGACCGGTGACTTAGCAAAGACAACCGCAAAATTTCACATAATCGATTCGTAAACGTCGTTCAACGCTCTGCTCGGCCGACCATGGATACATGAAAACAGGATGGTACCATCATCTCTACACCAAAGGCATCAAGTACTACGATGGAGGGGAACAAAGGCATCAAAGGTGACTTGCAACCATTCTCCGTACATGAAATTGGAATCCATGAAGATGCAAATTATTATGCACCGCCGAAGAAAACAATCTTCTCCGTAGATACCGTAACAAATGAAGCAAAGAAAGTTCGAGACAACGAAGAACTCGAAGTTCTAGTCCAACAGCCACTCACCACTCCTTCCGGAGAGATGGTGAAGGTTTCTCCACAACTCGCATCCGAGGTCGAGGCCGGGGACGAGGTCGTGGTAGTAGACGCTAGACAATCGGATGTAGGAAACCAACCATCAATGTCGATCGGGATGATAGTTCTCAAGAAGAAAAAGAAATCAAGCGAGAAGCAGCGACAATAAGTCGAAAGAAGCCGCAATACAAGATTCCCCTCGAAGATGAAAAGAACGAAGAATACAAATCAATGTACGAGAAGATTAACCACTACGTACATACTATGACCCTAACTCCGATCCATTCTAATAAGATCGAGGGTATGGAGGTCAAAGAGGTACGTAGTGACGGTGCAAAGCCGATCAAATTCTACCGTGGTGCTTCTTCCTCCAAAACTGAAAATAATGTACAATTCGAAGATGTCACTTCATCGAATTAATGGAATTACCTTTCGAGTGGTACTCTCCCGTGTTCAAAATTTAATTCAACGTGGTTTCTTACCTCGACAATGGACAAAAGGCCAATCACAACATTTTGAAAAGTTATGGAATAACTCCGTCGTCCACCCAATTCAAAGTATGGACTCTGGATTCGTACGCAGGGCCGGCCGACGATGCCGAATTTTGCTTGGTTGTCACTTGCAAGTCCAATGAAAACCGCATGGAAACTACAGTACGAACCTCGAAGATTTACAAATTCGAGACGCTCCACCGACCCGAAGAAGAGATCAAATCTACAATGGATGAGTTAACGGAAGTTAACTTAGGTACTAGCGAAGAGCCTAGACCTACCTTTGTTAGCTCCTTACTCAATAAAGAAGACTCCGAAGAAATAATCAAGTTACTAATGGAATTTAAAGACCGTTTTGCTCGAGCTACGATGAAATGCCGTGATTAGCCCCGCAGGTTGCAGTACCATAAGCTAGAGTGGATCCTACTTGCTCCACGGACAAGGTCCCGAAGAATGCGTCTAGAAATCGAACAACAAGTCATAGCCGAAGTTAAAAAGCTAATAGACGCTAAATTTGTCCGTGAAGAACAATACCCGACCCGGTTAGCCAATGTAATGCCACGTAAAGAAGAATGGTCGTATCGTAATTTGTGTGGACTTCGTAGATTTAAACAAGGCATGTCCAAAAGATGAATTCCCTCTACCGATTCCAGAACTCGATGATCGATATTGCTTCGACACATGAAATATTCTCATTCATGGATGGATCTTCGTGATACAACCAGATAAAAATGGCTCCGTAAGATGAAAAGCTTACAAAGCATTCGTAACGCCGATCGGAGTATTTTGCTACACAGTTGATGCCATTCGGATCGAAGAACGCAGGAGCAACCTACCAAAGAGCAATGACAAGAATTTTTGATGATCTCATCCACAATCAAGTCGAATGCTACGTGGACGATGTCGTCATCAAAAGCAAAGTAAAGGAAAACCACCGTATGATTCGAGAATTGTTTTCGAACGATTAAGACAATTTAACCTTAAGATGAATCCCTTAAATACGCTCTTCGGCGTCACCTCCGGAAATTCTTAGGATTCGTTGTCCGACATCGTGGAATTGAAATCGATCCGGAGAAGATTAAAGCTATCTTAGAAATGCCGCCTCCCAAAACCTTAAAACAACTACGATCTTTTCAAGGGAAGTCGGCATATCTTCGACGCTTTATCTCAAACTCCGTCAGTGGTGTCACCTTTCTCGCGACTAGTTAAAAAGGACGCCAAATTTATTTCGGAAGAGAAATGCCGAAGGCCTCTCGAAGACATTAAACAATATTTAATGACACCTCCTCGTCTTAGCGTACTCTGTGCCTCAGTGTACCGCCGATACTTTACACCGCGGCTTTAGATGACTCCCTGAGCCCCCGTTAGCCTGTGTCAATGATGAGGGTAAAGAAAATGCTCTTTACTACTTAAGCCGTCGTTTACTTCTCGACTGAAGTAAGGTATCCCGCAATTGAAAAGCATTGTTTGGCCTCGATCTTCGCCGCTCAAAAGCTCAGCACTACATGCTTTCTCATAAGGTCAACTTGATTTCGAAGTTTAATCCATCGCAATACTCGATGACTCGTCCAACACTTTCCGCGACTTGCCGACGATGGTCAATGATATTATCGCAATTCGATATAACTTTCGTGCCTCCGCGTGCCGTAAAGGGACAAGTCTTAGCAGCACTTCCGCAAAGACACCCTTTGCCGGCCGAATCTCCTCTCAACGACGATCCGCCGCATGAACAAATAATGAACCTAGAAGACCTCGACGATCGACGTTGGGAATTATATTTCGACGAGCATCCTCAAGCACACAAAGACGAAGAATCGCAAGTGATAGTGCCCGGTGAAGGCAGAATCGGGCTAATCTTTATAACACCGGAGCTGGGGATGTTAAGATACTCCTACCACTGACGTAACCGTGTACAAACAACGGCTGAATACGAAGCCCTCATAACGGGATTGGAATTAACCATTCAAACTGGGATAATGTACATCAACATCTACGGGGATTCACAAATTAATCATTCAACAGATCACGGACAAGACGAATTCTAAAGCCAAGACTCGAACAATACTTCCAAGATGCCATACAACTGCTGTAATCGTATCCCAAATGTGACAATCTACAAAATTCCTAGAAAAGAGAATGCTTTAAGTAGATGCTTTAGTCCGTCTCGCAAAAGAATTTGCCTCGTTTGCAAGATGAATCAGTGGAAGTGTCAGCTCACTGACGCTCAGTCCTATCACGAAATCGACATAGTACACAATACACAAATCAAAGAAAAGAAAAAGAATCAACAGAAGCAGCGATAGAAAAACGTAAGATCGTGCGACAACCATTCGATGACCACCCGCAAACAGAAAGCTACCAGACGATAGGTCGCCGCCCATCGCATCAAGAAAAGAACTCGTCCTACGCATTAATAAACAACACATTATACGAAGGTCTTTTGATCAAATGCGGCTAAGGTGCCTAAGCTGGTCCGAGGCCCGTGAAATTGTTAAAGAGGTACATTCAGGACTCGTAGCGCTCACCAGCCGGGTCCAAAGATGAAAATGAAAATTAAAAGACTAGGGTACTACCGGCCCTCGATGATGACCGACCGCATGAAAATCGCCAAGAGCCGTCACCAATGCCAAGTGCACGGAGTGAGTTCTACACCAACCTCCAAATGTGCCGCACCCGACAATCGCGGCGCGGCCATTCGAATGTTGGGGCACGTATATAGTGGGTCCGATGAACCACCATCTTCGAAAGGACATCGCTTCATTCTTGCGGCTACGCATTACTTTTCCAAGTGAGTGTAGGCCCACTTAGAGAAGTGAAAGCACACCACGTGCCGCAGCTTTTCAAGAACCAAGTCGTCTACCGTTTCTGGAGTGCCGCGCAGATCATCTCGTATAATGGGCCAGCATTCGAAGCACACAAATCAACAATTTTGTCGGAGACACGGAATCGACCGGCGATACTCAACAATTTACTACCCAAGAGCGAACGGCCTCGCCGAGGCTTTTAATAAAACTCTCGTTCAAATCTTAAAGAAAACCCCGGACGATAATAAGAGAAATTGGCACGAGAAATTGTTAGAAGCCTTGCATGGCCTACCGGACAACCTTCGTAACTCCTACTCAAGCTACACCTTACGCTCCGGTGTATGGGTCCGAGGCAAAGGTTACCTTTAGAGGTTCAACTTCCTTCACTCGAATTGCAGCTTGCAAACAAGATCACGACGAAGAAAACGCCGTACTACGACTCGAAGAATTGGAAAGCTTGGAAGGGAAAAGACTTGCAGCAGCAACGAATTTAGAACTATACCAAGCTAAAATGGTTCAAGCCCATGACAAACCGGTCCGCCCAAGAACCTTCAAAGTCAGTGACTTAGTTCTCGTTCTCAAGAGACCTATTCTCGCACATCGCAAGATAGGAGGAAAATTCGAACCCACTCGGGAAGGACCGCTTCGTGGTCGAAGCAAGATACTCGTGAGGTTCCTACCAGCCTAGTGAATTGCCGTGGAGAACGACATATGCTTCCGATCAACTGGACGATACTCGAAAAAGTATTACGCTACTCGATGTTTTCAAGGAATGAATTCTTCATCCCTAAGAAACACGGCGAAGTAATTACTTATGATTGGGTCCGAACCCAAAAATAATAAAATGTGCTAAAATAAATGAATAAATGATAATAAAGTTTTCCTCGTTTTCTTCTCCAAATCAAAGTCCCTTTTCTGATCCTATCCTACTTTATTCCTGTTAAAATATAAGAATAATAAAAAATGTATCTTTAATAAACATTTTCTTAATGTTCTTGTTCTTAGTACAACCCCCGATCCTTTTCCTTGTCTTTTCGCAGGAAATGTCGAACTGGCGGTCGGTCTTGAATTTTAAGAATGGCGTAAGCCTCGCACTCGATGAAAAGAGGGTGAAAGATGGAGCGATAACCGAGATCGACTCGCATTTCGCACCAAGCAGCCTACAAGACGAGGAAAGTGACCGGGTCCCGCTAACCGAGAAGAACTCGCCCGACGTACAAGGATGAAAGTGGGTGGCCCAAGCCACCAATCCAACAACAAGAAAAGAAAGGCAAATACCGAAGAAGACAAGAAAATGAAGTCCGTAATCGCTACAACGGAGGGCAGTGCTTGCTCGCCGCCGCGCCCACAGAGATTCAAGAAGTTCGGAGAGCTACTCTCGCGCCCACGCAACGAAGAAATAAGAATCGCCGTATCCGTAAAATGTTAACAAAACTAGCCGCGGACCAGCCGCGACGAGACACTCGCTAATGCCAAGCACTCACATTTCAAGGACACCGGCTCACCAGAACTCGAAGAAAGGAGGCCACCTCCTAGAATAACAGAAGAACTAGTGGAAATCTCCGTAAGATCGAAGAAAGAAGGCTACCACGCCACCGGATAGAACCACCGCAAGCTGCATGACCTTGTGCGGTAAGCAACCCCGGGATGTCCCGACGTGCATCATCCCCGAGGAGCCGAGGTATGCAGTGGGAACGTGAAGGGATCGAACCATATATCCCACAATATGTCACAAGGCCTCGCCATCCGCATCATTCCGAATACGAGCCGGAGAGGATGCGAACGTTGAAAAGAAAACTTTCGAATACTTCGAGAGAATTAAAGGAAGAAGAATCAACATACTCGAAGGCCTCGAGCTACACACCGACGTATTCTCGCAGTATGAACAACAACGAAATCGTGGACCGTATCCGGATCCGAAAAGAATGGGCCGAGCAAAGCCGCCCGAGGGAAAACACATACTCGAACCCCGGAGATGGATGCCGTGGAAAGGAAGAATCACAATACAATGCGGATGCCGCTACAACTTTGCCGAAGACGTAAAAGGAAACCCACCGGAATACTTCGTCGTGCAAGTAGATCCGATGCCATTAGGCTATCAAGAGAATGGTAAAAAGATTGATAACATGGAGGGTACCGCCGCCAGATTGCATACCCAATAGCCGCATTATCAACATCTACAAACAGTGGTGACCGCATACCCCCACATATCGATCACCACGACTTCGTCGACCTTTCGCACGGTCTCTTCTCGAATGAGTGCAACATCATGTTCGGATCCGACCTCCGGATAGCAGGCCCGGTGAGTTCCGAGGGCCGCAAAGATACCTTTACCGGTGGGTTCCGTCATGATATTGCAAGGTAACGGAGCAGCATATCGCAAAGCATTGCATACCAGAGTGCCAATGGAGCGAATCTCGCTACTTTCGTGAGGATGGACGACAAGAAAATACCTTACCATTTCCAACCGTATCCGTAGCTAGAGAACCTCCACTTTACGAGCCGTGAGTTACATGGGAAATATCACACCTCCAATGTACATCCAAATCGGCATCCTTGCCAAGGATGGCTTTGAAGGTGATGTTATCGACCATGTACCTCACTATTCGTACATGGATTTTCGACAGATGATTCTTTCGATGGATCAACAAAGATCATACACAACTCCGTTTTGAGTCTACATGGATTGTATGAAATATATTCCAGATCGAGTCGTACGACGTATTTTCAACATGATTGGAATGAAAGTGACCATGTCACGTTTTTGGCCTTCACCTCTTTTGTGCAAATTGATTGGGAAACGCCATTAAAGTTAAATGAACTTCGAACAAAGAAATGTAAAAGAAAAAAAGAGAATAAAAGAAAACTTTCTAAAAAAAATCCGAAAATGACAAATACCAAGTTCACATGAACATTAAATAAACAACAAAATAAAATTTGAACCATTAAAAGACAAACGAAATCAACATGAATGGTAAATCAAATCACTAAGCAAATTCTCAATCAAATCTCAAATTCCATCCTTCCAAACTTCAAAATCAAATTCCATCCTTCCAAACTTCAAAATCAAATTCCATCCTTCCAAACTTCAAAATCAAATTCTCAATCAAATTCCAAATCCACTTCGATCAAATTTCAAATTCGATCTTCCCAAATCTCAAATCAAATTCTCAATCAAAATCCAAATCCAATCTCGATCAAGTTTCAAACTCGATCTTTCAAATTTCAAATCAAATCTTAAATCAAGTTTCAATCGAGTTCAAACTCATCCTTCCAAATTTCCAAATTTCCAAATTCAATCTTTCCGTGCTTCAAGTCTCAATCAAATTCAAATTCAATCTCTATCAAATCTCAAATCCGATCTTCTAGATCTCAAATCAAAATTCAAAACTTTTGGGTCGAGGATTTTACATCCAAGACCGCACCGCTTTAGGATTCTCTTCCTATCGCACTCGAAATACATCAAAATTCAAAACTTTTGGGTCGAGGATTTTACATCCAAGACTCGCACCGCTTTAGGATTCTCTTCATATCGCACCGAAATACATCAAAATTCAAACTTTTGGGTCGAGGATTTTACATCCAAGACCGCACCGCTTTAGGATTCTCTTCCTATCGCACCGAAATACATCAAAATTCAAAACTTTTGGGTCGAGGATTTTACATCCAAGACCGCACCGCTTTAGGATTCTCTTCCTATTGCACCGAAATACATCAAAATTCAAAACTTTTGGGTCGAGGATTTTACATCCAAGACCGCACCGCTTTAGGATTCTCTTCCTATCAGCACCGAAATACATCAAAATTCAAAACTTTTGGGTCGAGGATTTTACATCCAAGACCGCACTCGCTTTAGGATTCTCTTCCTATCGCACCGAAATACATCAAAATTCAAAACTTTTGGGTCGAGGATTTTACATCCAAGACCGCACCGCTTTAGGATTCTCTTCCTATCGCACCGAAATACATCAAAATTCAAAACTTTTGGGTCGAGGATTTTACATCCAAGACCGCACCGCTTTAGGATTCTCTTCCTATCGCACCGAAATACATCAAAATTCAAAACTTTGGGTCGAGGATTTTACATCCAAGACCGCACCGCTTTAGGATTCTCTTCCTATCGCACCGAAATACATCAAAATTCAAAACTTTCGGGGTCGAGGATTTTACATCCAAGACCGCACTCGCTTTAGGATTCTCTTCCTATCGCACCGAAATACATCAAAATTCAAAACTTTTGGGTCGAGGATTTTACATCCAAGATCGCACCGCTTTAGGATTCTCTTCCTATCGCACCGAAATACATCAAAATTCAAACTTTTGGGTCGAGGATTTTACATCCAAGACCGCACCGTTTTAGGATTCTCTTCCTATCGCACCGAAATACATCAAAATTCAAAACTTTTGGGTCGAGGATTTTACATCCAAGACCGCACCGCTTTAGGATTCTCTTCCTATCGCACCGAAATACATCAAAATTCAAAACTTTTCGGGGTCGAGGATTTTACATCCAAGACCGCACCGCTTTAGGATTCTCTTCCTATTGTACCGAAATACATCAAAATTCAAAACTTTCGGGTCGAGGATTTTACATCCAAGACCGCACCGCTTTAGGATTCTCTTCCTATCGCACCGAAATACATCAAAATTCAAACTTTTGGGTCGAGGATTTTACATCCAAGACCGCACTCGCTTTAGGATTTTCTTCCTATTACACCGAAATACATCAAAATTCAACCTTTCGGGTCGAGGATTTTACATCCGAGACTCGCATGCTTTGGGATCTTTTCCCTATCGCAATGAAATACATCAAATCGAATTCAAATTTCGAGGTTAAGGATTTTACATCCAACACCACTTTGCTCGAGATATCTTCTCATCGCAACGATTCAATCTAATCAATTCAATCTTCTTTCGAGGTTGGAGATGTTACATCTAAAACCTCAAAATCCTAATTTTCATTTCAAATCAAATCCCTCAAATTAATTTCGACAAAACTTCAATCTAAATCGAAACTCCAAACTAAAATTTAAACTCACACATCAAAACATAAATCGAAACAAAATAAAGTCTAAATCAAAATTCCCTGTAGTCATGTGATTTGGGATTTACCTTCCTCTTCCTTTCCCTCACTGAGAGTTCAAGAATCTCCTGCTCTGCAGATATACTTGACACTCCCTCAAATGAAACTCTTCTACTTCATCCTAAGTTCGTCATTTCGGACATCCGTGTTGGTTTCGTTGATCGCTTCGTGCCAACACCAATACGCGCGTGTGCTCCGTCACCACCACACCTATCGGGGTCCATTTGTCGACCTCATTTTTCGATGAGGTCTTCCCTTCTTCTTTTTAGTGCTTAGATCTAGAATTCTCAGCTTTTCCTTCGACTATCTTAGAGGAGCAGAATCGGGACCCACCTTTTAGAAATTCCAAACATTTCTAAACTCCCCGCAAACTCCACAAATTTGACCATACACCTCTAATCACCTAGAGGGTCGAAATCAAATGTGGAAGTTTAAAGGATGAGTTCCCATAAGGTTCTTCGGGCCTTAGGACTACCCCTGGCGGCCCGGTCCGATGAGGGGGCCGACTTACACACACTACACTTATACACTACACTTACACACTACATTTCCACACACTTCCTAAAACCACACCCATACCCAACTCGACCTCCCGACTCATGTAGGTGATTCACATGGATGGTCCTAACCCCTAAGCCCTCGCAAGCAGGTGCTGAGAACAACATAAGCCGAATGCCTCAAATGAGTCCTCTCATGGCTCATATGGGCTTGAAATGACTTCATGGCTCAACCAAAATGACTTATTTCCACTTACATCCACCCAATCTTCAATTTCCCAAATTTTCAATTTTCGACCCCTCGGACCTTACACCTACTAAACCTACCCAAAACCTCAAATTACCCAAATTTTCAGAAAATTTCCAAATTACCTAAAATTCTTCAAAATTATTCCCAAACATTTCTACACCACTCAAATTGACCATCTATATCCAAAAATACCAAAAATTCCAAGAAAACCTCCCAATACCCTCCAAATACCCAAAATACCCTTCGACTCCAAAAATCCAAAAATTCAGAAAATTCCCAGAAAATTCCAGAAAATCCTAAATATTCCCAATTTCATTTTGTCCAACTACACCATGGGCCAATTTTGTCAATTTACCCTACTTTTGTCAAAACCCCCAAATTGACCCATTTTAACCCAAAGTGAACCCAATGTTAAACCAAACCTATCCAATTGACCCCAATTTTGGTCCAATTCAATTCTAAACTTCAATTCAACATTCCTAATACTAATTTAGACCAAATCCAAGTCCAATTTGATTGACATTTGGATCCAATTCCACTTTCGACCTTAAGGCCCATTTTTCGACCTAAGCCCAAACCTAACCCAAATGAACCCAAACCCCAAAATCAAAGCCCAACCAAAGTCAAAACCTCTTTCGAAACACTCCCATAAACACTTCTCAACAATAATTCTACATCAATTTCAACCCTAGCCCAACATTGGCCCAACTTGGCCCATTTGGACCTATATCGCCCATTCACCAAAAGAATCCAAATCCAACCCAATTCAAGCCCAAACTACCCCAAATTTGCTTCCAAGTTACTCATGACACATCCATGAGCTAAACCAACAATTATTTGGCCCAACCTTTTACAAAAATTTTCATCCATGAACACATTCATAAACTTAAAAGCCCACTTCCCTTAAACCTTTCTAAAAGCCCATTTCCTTCAAAATTCAAAAGCCCAAATCTACCCTAAAGCCCACATGACATCTCCATTTGTCATCCATTTAATTAAATCCATTACCTAAGTCCTAAAATCACCATCAAATTATTCCAAATCAAGTTTCATACAAATTTCCATCAAAACATCCAAAATTCTTAAAACCCATTTTCATGAAATCGACCCAAGCTTTTCCCAAGCCAAATGGAGCCAAGGATGAGCCATTCACAAGCCATATGAAGCCATGAAAGTTTGGCATGTGACCATGCCATTAATGGCAAAAGGAGGAGGTCCTTTAACCATCTCCTAAAAGTCATTAACCTTAAGCATGTCTCCCTTAACCAAGATTTAATCCAAATATTCTCTGGATAAGGACATCACCACCTTCGACTCAGCCTAGCCTAGCCGATCTTCTCACCAAGACCAGCCATGGGGAGGTGAACCCAACCCAAACCAATGGGTCGACCAACTTCAAGCCAAAATGACCCCCTCCCCATTCCATTTTAATTCAAACACTTTACACATGTCCAAACCCAATCGACTTCACCATTGCTAGCCCCCGACCTCCCCGGTCAAGATGGTGACCCATGCCTCGCCGGCCACCCGCCCGGATCGCCGGAAAACACCACACCCGAGAGCTCACATGTGAGCCAACTTTGGAATTCCACCTCGCCGAGCCGCCCCATGCCCAACGGCCACCATGGCCGTTCTTCTCCTCACCGCAGCAAACTCGATCCCAAGCCCTAACTCCCCTCGGAGGCCTCCCCACCACTCTATTTAAACTCCACCCTCTCGGCCATAAAAAAAGAGAAGCACAAACCTCGCCAAAACTCGCCAAAATTGTTCCGCACCCTTCTCCACCCTTAGAGCACTTGATCCCCGTTGAATTCCCTCGCCATTTCTCCTTCCGAAAGCTCAATTTCGTAGTCGAAATTCCACCCAAAACCAGGACACTTCTCCACAACGGAGCCAATTCCCAAATTGATCGGCTCTACACCTTCACTGCACCAAGGGAAAGTGTCCACCATCAAAAGCCCCATCTCCGTGCCACCCAGCTTGCTCCAACACCTCCAAGCTTAGTGATCTGGCTTGGTCGAAATCATATCCAGTACAATTCACTGCACTCATGAGACTTCATCCGGAGCTTGCTAGACCCAATCGAAGGTGCAACAACTCTCGCATTGAAGCCACACTTCTCCGAGCCAAGGTACGAGCTAACTCTTCATCCCGAGCTTCCGAAGATTCTCTATTTCAAATGCCTTAGCTCCAATGCATGTTAGCCGTATAGATGTGTTCGTCTCTTCAAGACGAATCCATAGAGCATAAGAACATAAAAATCCATCGAGAATCGAGTGAGATCTTAGGATTTAGTGTGGACGGCTCCCGGCGAGAACACTCGGGACGATGAACGGATGCCGTCCATTCAATACACGCGCGGACGAACGGCCGGGATGGCGTCGCCGATCAGAAACGGTACGAGAACCGCGGGGCCCGGCCGGCCGACTCGGCATGGCGGCGCCCAATCAGCAGCGCGACACGTACTCCTTCGTGAGTCGCCGATGTTCTCATCGGCGCCGCGTGGATAAGTAGATAATTAGTGGTATTTAATGTATTTATTAAATATCGTAAACTTCAAAAATCCATATCTTTGTGTAGAAAAATCACAAAAATAAAATAAAATACCCTCTCGCTCAATGAATGAGGAGAATAATGTGGAAAAGAAATCATTTAATTTCATCAAGTATTTTATTTTTTATAATTTATTTACTCTCCGCATACATTTAATTCTCCATGCATGTATACAATTCACCATGGCATGAGACCATAGGTGTTAAGCCTTCGAACTCTGGGAACATTCCCCGAATTTTCCAAGGTCGAGGCCATTTCGTGAAAAGTTATTTATTTTTCAAATGCATGTTGCCGTTTTCGAGTATTTTAATTCCAAAAATTAGCATGTTGTGAAATAAATTCTAGGAAAATTTGGTGATGTTCCTTATGACCAGAGAACCCTAGAAAAATAGAGTCTTGACTTAGTTCATTCAAAACAACCCTAATCGACTTAAACACCCAAAATATGTCTTTAATTAATTAGAGTTAACCAGGTATTAAATTGACTTGAAATCAATTCTCCACTGATCTTTAGGATCGTGGAACCCACCATAAAAATTCGAAGTCAATCGACTCGGTTAGCCCCACTAATCGGGTCGATTAAGTCACTTAGCCATTTTAAACTTTAAAAATTCATAACTTTTAAAATACTTTTCAAAAATTCACCAAATTAGTTTTGGAGCCTCTCTGATATCAGGGGAATCTAAGAAAATTAAAATTTCAATTTTCTAAAAAGTCGATTTTTAATAATATTTTAATATTTTTAATAATTAAAAAATAATAAAAATCACAAAAATAATAAAATTCACCAAAATGTCACATTTTGAATTCTAATCACTTAGGAACAAATCCCACATTTTTCCTAGGTCTATTTAGTGAGATATTGAATTTTAAAACCCTAGGGTAATTTTAAAATTTAAAAAAAAATGTATTTTCTAGCATTTTCACTAAAATAATTATTATAAATCATAGAAAAATCAGAAAATTGCAAAATTTGATTCTCTGGTTTCCTTGATATCAGAGAGATTTTTGAAAAATATAAAATCCACTTTTCAACATCTATTTTATTTTTAAATTAATTAACACTCCAAAACTCAAAATAATTATAATAAAAATAATATAATTCAAAAAATCACCAAAATCGGTCCAAGTGCTTCTCTCGGTCATTAGGAATGTCCCCTAATTTTCTTAAGGACAGAAACTTTCCTTTGGTCATGTTATCAAATTTTCTCTTGAAAATCTCTATTTTCCACCAAAAATAATTATATAAATAAATTAAATACAGTAAAAATCACATCTTCTCCTCTCATGTCTTTATCGACATATGAGTGAAGTCACATAAAAATTTCAAGTTCATTTAAGTTCAATTTAGTGAGTTATGAAATTATTAAGCTTAAAGGGTAAAATGGTAATTAAACTTTCAACCCTTAATTAAAACTTTAGGTTTAATAAAAATTAACAAGTAAAATATTTGATCTTAATCTGATTTGGATGATTGAAATTTAAATAATTAAAGGGTAGAAACCCATTAAATAATTTTAAAATGATTAAACTTTAATTAAATAATTGGATTAAATTTGGAAGAATAATAAAATCGAATCATTAAAATAAGGGATATTTATTAGGAAGAGATTTATTCTTTAATTTAAAAATCCCTAAATTAATCATCTCATTAATACTCAATTTCTAATTAAAATGATAACTCAAATTTAAAATATTAAAAGACTTAATCATTAAACTAAAATTAAATTATTAAACTCTTTCAAAAATTTCAATTAAAATTAAAGATAAAACTAAATTAAAAATTAAATTAAATTAAGTAAATTAAATTGGATTAAATTAAATCAATTAAATTAAATTAAATTAAATTAAATTAAATTAAAATTAAATTAAAATTAAATTAAATTAAATAATTAAAATTAAATTAAATTAAATTAAACAATTAAATTAAATTAAATTAAATTAAACAATTAAATTAAATTAAATTAAATTAAATAATTAAATTAAATTAAATCAAATCAAATTAATTAAACACCAAATCAAATTAAATTGAACTATGTTAAACTAAATTAAAACTCAATTAAATTAAATTAAATTAAATATAACATCACCTAAGACATAAAGGAAATTAAATATAAAATAACTTGAACACTATTCCAAATTTAAACCCTTTAACTTAAATCAAATCATTTGAATACCAATTTACCCTTGAAAGTTTTAGTTATCATAACTCCTAAACAGAACATTAAATGAAATGTTACTTCACTTATAGGATATTCAAATGTCCTAGTTCATCGAGCAAGATAACAATAAAACTTCAAATTCTTGACGATTAATTCATTTGTATAATTAAATTCATTTCGACTTAAAACAATCCTAGAAATATCGAAAAGATGTTTAAGATTCCTCTTAAGCACTTCCTCAATATGATAGGACATTTATAAAGAACAACTGGGTTTAACTATTCTTCGATGAAGAAAATCGTCTTCAAACAAAAACACAAAGAACCTAGACGTCATAGAAGAGACGACTAGCTATAGGATTAGGAATTTGGTAGAAAACCATAACCTTTCCCTTAGCTTTACCTAAGAACTTCGCTTAAATATTCTAATCGAGTTTTAAGTGCAAATTTCGAATGACGGAAGACCCTCCGTGCACGCTTTTATTTTATTTTATCGCAATTTACTTTCGCAATTTACTTTATTGCAAATGCATTTATTTTTCTGCATGATAAACAACCGTTGCATGAAAACCCACACCTTTAGGATGAATCTCTAAAACCGAAAACCAAAACTAAGTTAAAAGTCATCGCAAGATAAAATTCACCGCCACAACATTTCAAAATATAAAACAACTCAAAATTCTAATCACAAACGTAACACAAAACTACAATTGCAACTAAATTAAAACGTCCTATCGCATGATCGGGAATACCTCTGATGATGTAACCTCACGTGTTGCTAATCCGGATTTCCCACTCGCCTAAATGAAAGTGTGGAACTCATTCAACTGAGTTTAGCAAATTCATCCGGACTAAGTGAATCCGATAAAAATAATGATGCCTGAAGGATGGAACCGCGGATCTTAACCGTGTCGTTATAATCAACTTTAAGATTTGTTTTAATCAAAATACAAAACACTCGGAAATTAAGACTTCTCTAAACCAAAACACTTTTCTTATCCCCCGATTTATGGCTTCTAAAACTAAACCTCCGCAACAACAAGGGGCTTGAGCACATGCAAGAGCACGGACATCGTCGTCAAGAAAACTTCAACCTATTTCACAGAAACTTTCCTAGAATTAAATAACCAAGCCATAGTGACTTCGAGGTAGTTCAGCTTAGTGCAACATAAATCCTCAACCTTTTCGTTAGGCGCTCGCATAATCATTTTATGCAAATTAAGCCCTAACCGGCCTTAGGATTCCGAGGTAGTCGTCCGATACGACAATAAACCCTCACATCTTCTAGTGCTATTTGCTCGATTTTATCATACAAATATAAGCCCTAATTAATTAAAATTGCAAGATCAAAATACTAAATAAACATTAGGACTTTCCTAAATCCAAGCCAAACAATAGGATAGTCGGAAATTACCGAAGTTCACTTCGAATCAGTTGATTTCTCCTACTCTCTTCCTTTGGATTCACAAAACAAAATGTTCCAAAATTTGATCCATTCCCTATCAAATTCCAAAATTCAATCTTCGAAAACCTTAAACCTCAAATTTCGAGAGCAGTAATTATCAAGTTATTATCGAGAGTTTTCTTAGGTGATTCCCGTCACTTAAGATGTGGACCAACTATAAATATTCCTGGAATTTTAAAGAACCTGTGTAATATAAACTCCCGTTTAATATTTATATTAAGCATGTGAATTTATTGGGTTTATAAAATTGGTTCGCGTACCAAACGGATGTCACAAAACTTCTAGTTTATTTGATCGAGCCCCACTGCTGTGCGTGTGTCTATCTCAGGATAGATACACGGCTTCCAGGGGAAGCAAGTGCCCGTTTATATAAAGTCCATCTGGGATGCGAGATCGGCTTAGATACTTTACTTCATCGGAATTAGACTACGACTTAAGTAGTAGAGAGCGTTTTCTTTTCCCTCATCATTGACCTGGGCTAGCAGGGCTCCGAGAGAGTCGTCTAAAGCCGCAGTATAAAGTATCAACGGTCGTCCCAAGACTGGGGCTGCTAAGACAGGAGGTGTCATTAGGTATTGTTTGATGTCATCAAAGGCATTTTGACATTTGGAGTCCCAAGTAAACTTGGCATCCTTCTTAACCAAAGCAGAAAACGGCTGATACCTTCCTGAAAAATTCGAGATAAAGCGTCGAAGATATGCCAATTTCCCTTGAAAGGATCGTAGTTGTTTCAAGGTTTTGGGAGGCGGCATTTCTAAGATAGCTTTAATCTTCTCCGGATCGTTTCAATTCCACGATGTCGGACAACGAATCCTAAGAATTTCCCGAAGGCGACGCCGAAGGCGCATTTCAGGGATTCATCTTAAGGTTAAATTGCCTTAATCGCTCGAAAACAATTCTCAAATCATACAAGTGATCTTCTTTTAGTTTGCTTTTGATGACCACATCATCCACGTAGCACTCGACTTGGTTGTGATTGAGATCGTCAAAAATCCTCGTCATTGCTCTTTGGTATGTTGCTTCCGCGTTCTTCAATCCAAACGTCATCACTGTGTAGCAGTAAACCCTAATTGGCATTCTTAATGCTGTGAGCTTTTCATCTTTTGGTGCCATCTTTATCTGGTTGTATCCTGAGGATCCATCCATGAAAGAGAAGATTTCATGTGTTGAAGCGATGTCGATCATTAGTTCTGGAATTGGTAGTGGGAATTCATCCTTTGGACATGCTTTATTCAAATCTCTGAAATCCACGCAGATTCTGATCTGACCATTCTTCTTTCTGACTGGTACCACAT
>JAKZJZ010000074.1:0-102993 GCA_022702705.1 Papilionanthe hookeriana x Papilionanthe teres
AATTGGTTCGCAGACCAAACGGATGTCACAAATCTTTTAGTTTATTTAATCGAGCCCCACCATCAGCGGTGTGTCTATCCTTAGGAATAGATACACGGTTTGTGGTGCGGTGCTCGTTTATATAAACTATTTGGGATGTGAGATCGGTTTAATCTCATGTCTTAAAACCTTCAAATTTAAAAATTATTTTTAAAATCAAATACTACTTTTCAAAGTTATTTATTTAAATTAAATTAAAAATTCGCCGCCAACTTCTGTTAGGCGACCCCTTTTCAAAATAAAAACACAAACCTAAAAATATGCCGATAAACCCAAAAATAACCCAGAAAATAAACAGCTAATAGTTGTCTATATAAAGCTAAAACAAATTGCACAAAATAACCTAATAAAAAACACATAAATAAATCTTAAATAACCAAATAATAACTCAAGAATAACCTAATAATAATCCATATGAAATTGTAAATTGAATCCATCAGTCAGAATAACCTAAAAATGGACTCCCAGATAAACCCTAATAAGCCAATAATAACAAGACAATAACCCAGCCCTGCACCAGAAAATAAAAAGACTTTCTCTCATAAATAACCCAATAATAAACCAACTAAATATCTTAGAATAACCCCTAAATAATCCGGCCCTAAAGAAAATAATAACCCGATAATGAACGCTAATAACAGCAAGTTTAAACCAAATAAAACCTAATACTAAGAATAACCTCAGAATTGCCTACAAATAAGAATAACCTCATAATAACAAAAAATAACCTCTCACATCAACCCGCAATAAACAAATAATAACCCGATAATAACTGCCGCCCTAAAATACCTACAACTAATAATAACCTCCGAATAAGCTGCAAATAACCTAATAATAACCATCACATCCTCCCGCAATAATCCAATAATATCCCCACAATAACTCCCACCCTAAATACCTAAAAACAAGAATAACCTCATAATAAGATCTCAAACAACTGACCGACAGACTTTATATATGCAAGAATGTATGAACTCAAATTTATATATGTTTATAATGATTTTGTAAAGTCAGAACACTCAACGCAAGTATACGTATCGTATCAAGTAATACAGGGTTCTAATAGAGTCCTGGTTATCGATCCCACAGGGAAGTACAAAGTAGAAGAAAGTGTTTCACAATATATATAATATAGCACTGAAATCCGATATTCAAATTGAACTTAAAGTTTAATACTTACTTCTACTACCACTATGCAGAAAACAGTAACAATTAATTAAACTACAATTAATTTTAACAACTTTAAAAACAGAATTAACTAGCATACACACTAAACTATGTATTTGAAAGGTTTTTGATATATGAGAAAATATCTTTCCTCTTGCAATGAGAATATGATGTGTGGATTGATATGGAACAATTATCTATGTTATTGTGCCAAATATGAGCATAGATATTTCTTTACCCTTAAAAGAGTACCCCTCTTCTAAGCATGAAAATAACATTGGCATATCCTAAGTTTAGTCACTAAATCTAAGGCTAGGCTGGGAGGATACCGGCTCTCACTTCGGAGCTCCCACTCACCCTTCACCTGAAGGCTAACCTTCGATGTTTAGTTACTAATCTTAGAACCAATTTGGGGATCTCAGCCTGTCACCCTGAAACCTCCAAATTGAAGTCCATCAAAACACATTTCCCTATTTATTTGCACTCAATTTCCATGAACTACACAATTCATCCATGGAAATTAAATGGATTCTTCATTATTGTTGTAGGACATTAAATCCTTTCAGAATTAATGTTTAACAACATATTTTAATATTTCAATTAGCCAAATCAAAAAGTAAATTAAGTTCGAAATGAAAAACCATCACAATTTCTTCAATACATTAAAAGCACGTCAAATCCACATCAATCCATCATCACATCTCTATGCAAGAAGAAAGACAAAGGAGACTACTCAGAATTCATGAAGAAGATACAATAAAACATGGATTTTATATATAAAATAAAAGACATACAAACTACAAAAGAAAATACAACTTATCTCTTTCTCTCCCCCAATGCAATTCTCTTGAAGTTCCTTTGAATCCTTTTCTCTCTTCTTTACAACACTTGATTCTCTCTTTAGAATGGAAAGGAGGAAGCAATCTCTCACTTTACTCCTTCTCCTTCACTCCTTAGAGAATAATTCCTCTCAAACTCTCACTTCTACACACTTCTCCTAAACCCTAACACTTAACACACACTAAAACTACACTAGAACCACTGAAGAAGCACACCATTTTTGTCTAAAAAAAGTTACTTATAAGTTAGAAACAAAATCCCAAGAGTTTTCATAGGCATCCATTTAAAAAGTAGCCAAAACTCTTCAAATTTGAATTCCACCGACTTTGGGCGCTGGTGCTCTATTGTCCCAATATTTTATGGAGTCTCAAGAAAATGGCGCCGGCGGCGCTAGAACCTGTTTTCCACCTTTTTCTCCTTTTTGCTCCTTTTTGCTCCAAATTCGTTCCTTTTCGCTCAAATCACCTTTAATCATCATACCTGCAACAAATCATCAAAAAATACCTTTCTTTAAAGTGCAATATCACAAAAAATGGGTAAAATTATATAGAAAAAATCGTATATATTTTTGGTGCATCAAAATCCTCCAAACTTTAACTATTACTTGTCCTCAAGTAATCCTTTTAATACTTAAAATATAACTCTAAACAATGCACTTTTCAACTGTAGGACACTAAAATTTTTCACTCAAAAGAATATATTGGTTAGATTTTCAGAAAAAAATTTAGTAACTCAGGTCAATACTACAGGTATAAGAATATTCAGCAATCAAGTCTAAGGGTTCTAGTCTTATATTTATTTCTAGATAAACTATAATTTGTCACATTAGGAGTTCCTTGAGAGACTATGTGAAAAAGGAGTTCATGCAAACTTCATTAGAATGTAGGCCAATACTTTAAATATAAATTCAGAAATGAAATCAAGTTCTCCCTTTAGGGTGACTCAAGTGAAGCCAATTTTTTATTAAGCATCTCCTCAAGTTTCTCCTCATAAATATTTTTCTTTCTTTTTGTTTTCTTTTCTTTTTCTTCTTTCTTTTCTAGATTGTTTTTCAATCCTTCTTTTCTTTTCTTTCCTTTTTATCTTTTTTTTAATGAGGATTACTATATCTGGATAGCCTTTAATGATTTTGAACTTCACTCTCCTGTTTCTAAAGTTCAAACTTGAGACACCTCCTTACTTTATAGTTAAGTATGAGCTTTATTATTCATCACAAAGTCACAATCTTTTCTTAACACACAATACTTTAAGTCCCTTAACATTTCAAAAATACAGTTTTCTTTACTTTAAATAGTTAACTATAATCAAATCCTTTCATACCAAATATCTTACTTCTATACAATTAACCTTTATTACCAAAAATTTTCATCAAATCCTTCCATAATATTCAACTGAAATAAAAAGTTTTAGTTACTTACAGTTAGGTTCAACTGCCAGAAGTTATGCTAATAATTTTTGAAAATATAATAATTGAGAACAAATAAAAGTTAATATTTCTCTACTCTCCCCCAAACTTAAACTTGTTAGTAAATTTGAAACAGTAGAGAGTAGAAGAAAATTAACATTTCTGTACTGGGAACTTGAAATCTTCAATAGCTATCTGGTATTAGTCAAAATTTACAACTAGCAGGCATGAAACAATTAGTAGCAGTGATATTACAATTTTAAATATTTACATGGGTAAAGAGAAATTAACTTTAAACATCTAAACATCCAACAAAACACTATAATACTAAACAAACGATCACAATACTACACAGTCCATTTAACAATTTCAATGTTTTAGTACAACATAACAGTACATCAACAGGGTTACACATCACATAAAAAAAAACTACTACATCTCATCAATACAACACAACACAACAAGAACAACATAAATAGAAACAAACAATCTACCAATCTCCATCACCAGGATCATCAGCAGGGTCATCAGTAGGGTCATCAGCAGGGTCAGTTCTATATGTTGTATAACTGGGGCAAATAGGAAATACCACATCAGACTCTCCCTCATAAATCTGACCTAAGCATCATAATCGACAATATCGAACTCAACTCTCCTCTGAAGATAATCTTCATTCACATCACTCCTCACCTCAAATACATCCATCCTACCATGGAGTCTATTCACACTAGCACTCTGTAATCTCAGCTGCTCCATAATATCAGATAAGGTAGGCGGCTTAGATGTAGATGGAACATCATAACTCATAGTAGGAATATCAGTACTCCTACGCTCAACTTGGGCACCCACATGAGACTCATAAGTACGGATAATTGTCTTTGTGATTGGTCTCAATGGTATAGCCACTTCTTTAGAACTACTGAACTCCACTCCATACTGAACACACAAGGCATGAACTAAGACAGGATGTCCTAATCCTCTAGTGGTCTCACCTCTAGCAATAGTCTGAATGTTCTTGTAAAAAATAGCTCCAATATCAATCTTTTTCATCTTCTAAATACAATAGTTCAGAATTGTTCTATCCCTTGTAACTTCACTGTGGTGATAAGATGGTAATAGTCTCACAGAGATGAAATAATGCGAAACTTTTGATGCAACATTCAATGTGGAAGAGGGGAAGTTAATCAACTGTTTTTGACTTAATTTCTATTCCCCTCTTCCGTCAGCCAGAAAAGAAATCACTTCTCTCATATTCTCCCCTTGAGTATCAAAGTTTTCAAATTCACAAAAAAAAGATTCTCGAGTCTAATAGAAAGCATTAATACGCTGAGGAGTAAACTCAACCATTTTTCCTCTAACTAGCACATACTCAGTCTCAGTCCAGGGTACATTTGAATAGAACTCTCTAACAACTCCCATAACAGCATTCGCAGTAAAATAACAAAATCGCTCCCAGTTCCATTCTGCAATTAACTGTTCTACAGATCCACCAGGACTATCAAATGCTCGATCCTGGATACACTTCTTGTTGTAAAGGTAAAAGTTAAAGCAAAATTGTGCTTTGATATTAATGAATTTCTCCTCATCAAAATCCAATTCCTCTTCCCTTTACTCATCCTTGGAGCCACGTGAATTTCTAAAATTTGCAAGAAAAAATTTCAATAAATCCCAAATTCACAATGTAACAAACTCCAAATACTATTCTAAACAAGTAAGAGCAAATTTCATCATGGAAATCTCAAAATCTCTTTAAAACTCCAAAAATTTCAACCTAAGCAATGTGAGAGATTTCTATGATGAAAACAAAAAATTTTAACTTTAAGTGAAGTTCTTACCAAGAGAAGTGTAGATCCAGTGTCAAAAAGCTTTAAGATCACCTTAAATTCGAGATATAACAAGCCCTAGATCTTGAAAATCATAAAAATGGAGGAGGAAGACGAAGGCAATGGAAAAAATTGTGGGTCCCAGGGTAAAAATCATGAAAACGAGGGGTTTTGGTCTTTTACTGGGTTCTGGCGCCGGCAACGCTCAATTTAAAATAAAAGCCAAATTCTCTGGATTTAGGCGCCGGCGGCGCCCGTCCAAACTTTTTTCTGGGTCCAAAATTTTTTTTGTAATTTCAATCGTTTCAACTTCCAGGTGTTTAACCCTTCAATAGGCATTTACATCATCTCACAAGCAATAATTAACATAATTCTTTACCCAAACAATACACAACAAACACACGGATATATATATATATATATATATATATATATATATATATATATATATATATATATATAATCCAAGTTACAACATAAACACCAAATATGTTCATTCAAACCAAACCAACAACTCTTAGATGTTTAGTGTTGCAAGAACACTACGATAGACAAACACTAAAATCTAAGCACACAATGAAAGTAAGCATATCCAAATCCAAATTTAAAGCAAAGTAAAGTAAGTACTACACACACCAAGCATAATTAAGCAAAGCAAACTAAACACACAACAAATATAAGTAGAATCCATTAATTACTCCACATCAGTTTCAGAACTATCCTCTCCTCTAATGTCTCCAATCGATTGCTGATGCACGAAAAAATTATAGAATGGATGAAATGGAAATTCGTCAGACGATTCCTTAGCAATCACCGTGTTCTTCTTCATCATATTAATTAAGCCCCTCTCAATTCGACCAGTGTGATCAAATTGTTCCTTCATTCTCCAATCTATATGAACGAATAAATCAGAAATATTATTGATTGCACTCATAACGTTCTGTACCTGTTTCTCCAACTGTTTGATCCTCTTCAATATCATTCTGGAACCTTCAGGAAAGTAAGTTTGAATCGGTTGTGAAGTTTGTGTTGGTTGATCAGCAAGCAAATTCATGTCATCTTCATCTCCCACTGTCTGGTAGTCATAAGGATTAGTTGGATCAATAGGCCTTCATGGAAGAAGAACCTTTTCCTAACTCTCATAAGGAACTTGCGATTGACTACATAATAGAAATATGATGGATGAATGTCCAAGCTCATATTTAGATCCATGAACAATTAATCCCAAAACTGATTTCCCAATGATATTACTAATGTCAATCGACCTCTCAGCTTGAATACAGAAATTCAAAATGGCACTTTCCTTGGTTACCTTGCTAATCTTCAATGTTAGAAATAACTTTGCCGAAATAAAGTAGTGCCACTGCTTTGACACTGGATTTAGAGATGCAGATGGGAAACTAATGTATCCATTCTCTCTAATTTCCCAATCCTCATTCTCATCCATCAAATATCAATACACATCATTCATATTATTACTCGTGGCATTGAAATTAGAATAATGACAAATGGGTACATTCTAAATCATGAAAAGATCTTTAATTCGTGTAGGAGTGAATTACACAAATCTACCACGCAAAAATACGAACCTTTGGTTGATCCTGTGAAGATTTGCATAGAATTCTTTCATTACAGGAACAACAACGACAGCGGTAGTGTAGCAAAGCACTTCCTAACGTATCTCCTTAATAATCTCTTTAATTCTAGTACTAGGATTATCCATACCTCAATTTATGAAGCCTCTTTCCTTGATAATCCTCCTCTTCATCATCACTTTGTTGAACAAAAGCTGCGCCTCGAAACTTATAAACTTCCTTCAGTTGAAAACGCGAGATCGAGGGGTTTCAATTGAGTAGGAATCCATGGGATGTGAATTGGGAATGATAGTTTTTGTTTTTCTGGAGTTAGGAAGTCAAAAGTTGAGTTTAGGGAGTTATAAGGATGAAGATCCCGCTCAAAACCGCCAAAACTAGCATTTTAAAACTTAAAAACCATCAACAAGTTTTGGGCGCCGGCGACGCTCAAACCTGTAAGTTCAGTATAACAACTGTGATAGGGCGCCGGCGGCGCCAGTGGTTAAAAATTCTCGTCGAACTTCGTTTGGCCCAAAATATTCCAATTTCTCAATTCGTTCCAATATTTATCCATTAAAAGTATTTATGAGTAATTGGGATTCAAAAATAACTATCTAAAAAACACAACTACAACAAACAAGCAAACACACTACAAAGATACATATGGGTTGCCTCCCATAAAGTGCTTGTTTTAACGTCGTCAGCATGATAAACAATTTAGTTAATCGAGATGACTTAGCATTAAAATCTCTTTGAATTCAGGTTGAAACCCGTCAAAGTAAGGCTTTAATCGTTGCCCATTAACCTTGAAAATCTTTCCAGTATCAGGATCTTTAATATCAACAGCTCCAAAAGAATGAACTTTTACAACTGTAAAAGGTCCTAACAATCTAAACTTGAGCTTTCCAGGAAATAACTTCAATCTTGTGTTGTATAACAAAATTTTTTGTCCAAATTCCAATTTATTTTTCAATATCTTCCGATCATGCCTAAATTTCATTTTCTCTTTATGGATCCTATCATTGTGAAGATGAATTTTTAATCTCTTCCAATTCATTCAATTGCATAATTTTTTTTTCTCCAGCATTTTTCAAATTAAAATTCAACTCTTTTATCACCCAATATGCTTTATGCTCCAGTTCAACCGGTAAATGGCAA
Organism: Papilionanthe hookeriana x Papilionanthe teres; assembly: GCA_022702705.1. Taxonomy (NCBI): domain Eukaryota; kingdom Viridiplantae; phylum Streptophyta; class Magnoliopsida; order Asparagales; family Orchidaceae; genus Papilionanthe; species Papilionanthe hookeriana x Papilionanthe teres. The sequence continues at coordinate 8,007 of JAKZJZ010000074.1, forward strand.
GTCTTACCAAACACTAGTCTATAATGAGACATTCTAATAGAGGTTTTAAAAGCAGTCTGTCGGCATATTTTTAGGTTATGTGTTTTGAAAAGGGGGTTGCCTACAGAAATTGTCGGCGAATTTTTGATATTTTAAATTTAATTTAAATATATAGTTTAAAAGATAACATTTGATTTTGAAAGTAATTTTAAGTTTAAAAGTTTTAAGATATGAAATCAAACCGATCTCACATCCCAAATAGTTTATATAAAAGAGCACCGCACCACAAACCGTGTATCTATCCCAAAGAATAGACACACTGATTGATATTGGGGCTCGATTAAATAAACTAGGTGATTTGTGACATCCGTTTGGTCTGCGAACCAATTTTATAAGCCGACAAGTTCCCCTGCTTAATATAAATGAATTAAGCAGGGTTTATATTACCTGGGTTCTTAAAGTTCCCTATAAGGGCAAGCCCCTATAGTTAATTACATCTTAAATGACAGGAATCACTTAAGAGAACTCTCGATAATGATCAATGGTTTTGCTCTCAAGAATTTCAAAGTTTAAGGTTTTCAAAGGATTGGATTTTGGAAATTCAAAAGGGAATGACTCAAAATTCGGAACAATTTATTTTTGAGAATCCAAAGGGAGAAAGGTAGGAGAAGCTGAGGATCCAAGAAAAATCTTGGCAACTTCCTGGCTATCCTATTGTTTGGCTTCAATTCAAGAAAATCCTAATATTATCTGATATTTCAATCTTGCCAATTTTAATTAATTAGGACTTATATTCGTATGACATAATCATATGATCAGCCTCGAAGATGTGAGGGTTTATGTCATACCAGATGACTAACTCAGATTCCTAAGACCGGTTAGGGCCTAATTTACATAACATGATTATGCAAATGCCTAACGAAAAGTTGAGGATTTATGTTGCACTAGGCAAACTACCTCGAAATCCTATGGCTTGGTTATTTAATTCTAAGAATGGTTTTGCTGAAGTAGACTCAGGTTTTGCTGATGACGATGGCCGTGCTGCCCACCATGCTCCGAGCTCCTTGTTGTTGCAGAGGTTTAGTTTTAGAAGTCATAAATCAGGAGATGAGAGAAGTGTCTTGGTTTAGAGAAAATCTTAAAATCCAAGAGTTTTTAATATTTTAATTAAAACAAATCTTAAAATTGTTTAAACAGAACCGATTAAGATCCCATGGCTCCGTCATCCCGGCACCGTTATTTTCATCGAATTCACTTAGTCCAGATGAATTTGCTAAACTCAACTGAATGAGTTCCACACCTTCTTTTAGACCGTGGGAAATCTCGTTAGCAACACATGGGTTACATCATCCAAGGTATTCCCGATCATTCAACGAGACGTTTTAATTTAGTTGCAATTGCAGTTTTGTGTTCTGTTTATGATTAAATTTTGAGTTGTTTTATATTTTGAAATGTTGTGGCGGTGAATTTTATCTTGCAGTGATTTTTAATTTAGTTTTGGTTTCAGTTTAGGGACTATCCTAAAGGTTTTGGTTTTCATGCAACAGTTGTTTATCATGCAAGAAAAGAAAGTGCAATGCGATTAATTAAATTGCGAGAAGGTAAATTGCAATAAAATAAAAGCGTACCGGGAGGGTTTTCCCGTCATCCCAAGCTGCACTTGAAACACATATCAGAGCATTTAAGTATTTATAGCAATTACCTAGGTAAAGCTAAGGGCAAGGTTTCTGGTTTTCTACCAAGATCCTAGTCATATAGCTAGTCATTCCTATGACGTCTAGATTTTCAATTTTGTTTATGGATGATTTTCTGCACCAAAGAATAATTAAGTTCAATTGTTCTTATAAAACACCCCGTCACATTGAGGAAGTGCTTAAGACTTATCTTAAACATCTTTTCAATATTGCTGGAATTATTCTAAGTCCAAACGGATTTAATTAATTAGGTGAATTAATCATCCAAGGTTTAATTAAGTTTTGTTCTTTTGCTCAGTCAACTAGGACATTTGAATATCATATAAGTGAAGTAACACTTCACTTAATACTCCGTTTAGGAGTTATGACAACAAGAGCTTTTGAGGGCAAATTGATGTTTAAGTGGTTTGTGATTTAATTTAATTTTAATTAATGGGTTTAAGTTTGGAATAGTGTTCAAGTTGTTTTTAGACCTATTTTGAATTCTTTATGTCTTAGGTGATGTTACATTTAATTCAATTTAATTTAATTTAATTTGATTTAATTTAATTTGGTTTAGTCTTAATTTTAATTTTATTTTTAATTTTTAATTTTAATTTTAATTTGATTTTATTTTTTAATTTAATTTAATTTAATTTAATATGTTTTAATTTAATTTAATTGAATTTAATTTAAATTAAATTAAATTTTAATGTAATTTTATTTTAATTTTAATTTAATATTTTATTTTTTATGTTTTAAAGATGATTTAATTTAATTGTTAAAGTATTAATTTAATTGAAATTTTGGAAGGATTTAATTTAAATGTTTTAATTTTTATTTAATTTAATGATTAAATCTTTTAGTATTTTAAATCTTGAGTTTGAATTATCATTTTAATTAGGAATTAAATATTATTGAGGTGATTAATTTAGGGTTTCTTAAATTAAAGAACAAATGTCTTCTTAATAATATCCCTATTTTAATAATTTCAATTTTTTATTAATTTTCCAAATTTCATTAATTAAATGATTAAAGTTTACTCTAATTAATCTTAAAAATGATTGATGGGTATCTATCCTTTAATTATTTAAATTTCAATCATCCAAATCAGATTAGGATCAAATATTTTACTCTCTCATTTTATTAAGCCTAAAGTTTTAATTAAGGGTTAAAATTTTAATTACCATTTTGCCCTTCAAGCTTAATAATTCCATAACTCACTAAATTGAGCTTAAATGAATTTGAAATTTTTATGTGGCTTCACTCACATGTCAATTAAGACATTAGAGGAGAAAATGTGATTTTTTTGTATTTAATTTATTTATATAATTATTTTTTGTAGAAAATAGAGATTTCCAAGGAAATTTCAATAAGATGACCAAGGGAATTTTTCTGTTCTTAAGAAAATTATGGGGCAATCCTAATGACTAGAGGACCATTTAGACAAATTTTGGTGATTTTTTTAATTATATTTTATTTATTAGAATTATTTTGAGTTTTGGAGCATTAATTAATTTTAAAATAAAATTAAAGTTGAAAAATGGATTTTATATTTTTCTTAAACCTCTATGACCTCAAGGAGTCTAGAGAAATAAATTTTATATTTTTTTGAATTTCCTTTGATTTATTAGAATTATTTTGGTGAGAAGGTTGGAAAATACATTTTTTAAAATTAAAAATTACATTAAGCCTTTAAAATTCAATATCTTACCCTAGAGACTTAAGAAAAATATTTGGTTTGTTCCTAAATGATTAGAATTCAAAATGTGACATTTTGGTGATTTTTAATATTTTATGATTTTTATTATTTTTTAATTATTAAAAATATTAAAATAATGATAAAAATCAACTTTTTTAGAAAATTATAATTTTAATTTTCCTAAGTTCCTCTAATGTCAGACAAGCTCCAAAACTATTTTTGTGAATTTTTGAAAAGTATTTTGTGAGTTATAAATTTTTAAAGTTTAATTTTACCCATTATTACTTAAGAGGCTTAATCAACCCATTTGGTGGGGTTAATCAAGTCCAATTGGTTTCAATTTTTTATGTGGATTTCTCCTATCCCTAAAGGACAGTGGAGAATTGTTTTTAAGTTAATTTGATGTGTGGTTAACACTAATTAATTAAAGTTCAATTTTGGGTATTTATGCCAATTAGAGTTATTCAAAGTGAATTAACTCAAAACTTATTTTTCCTAGGTCCCTCTGGTCACAAGAAACATCACCAAATTTTCCTAGAATTTATTTCTCAACATGCTAATTATTGGAATTAAAATACTCAAAACAGTAACATGAACTTGAAAAATCAATAACTTCTCATAGGGATGGCCTCTGACCTTGGAAAATTCAGAGAATGTTCCCAAGTTCAGAGGCTTCAGAAGCCTTATGGTCTCATGCCATGGTGAATTTCCTATATGCATGGAGAATTAAAACAATGCAGAGAGTAAATAATTCATTAAAAATAAAATACTTGATGAAATTACTTGATTTCTTTTTCACATTATTCTCCTCTGTTCACTGAGCAATAGGGTATTTTCATTTTATTTTTAGGATTTTTCTACACAAAGTTATGAATTTTTGAAGTTCTGGGTATTTAATAAATAAGAAAAATCCCTATTTTCCTACTTATCCACGCGGCGCTGCGTCAACCTCGGCAGCTCCGAAGCTCCACACGTCGTCTCCTGATTCGGCGCCGCCATCTAACTCAACCGTCCCGGGACCCTCCTTTCACGTAAAATCTTCTGTCTGATGCGATCCGAGCCGTCCATCTAATACACGCGCGATCCAACGGTTCCCAGTCATCGTCTACGACTGGTGCGAACCCGTGACCGTCGACCTTCTAACCCTAATTTCTCACTCGATTCTCAACGGATTTTTGTGTTCTTATGCTCTATGGATTCGTCTTGAAGAGACGAACACATCCATATGGTAAACATGCATCGAAATTGATTCAAATTAAATGGAGAATCTCTGTAAGCTCGGGAAGAAGAGTGAGTCCATAGCTTTGCTCAGAGAAGTGAAGCTTCGATCTGAGAGTTGTGTCACCTTCGATTGGGTCCAAGCAAGCTCCGGATGAAGTCCCTCGGCCCGGTGAATTGTCTAGGTATGATTTCGACCACGCACCGATCACAAAGCTTGGAGGTCGGGAGCAATGGCCGGCCTCGGTGAGGGGGCTTTTGCTGGGAAACTTCTCCTCTTGGTCTGGTGAAGGTGTAGGACCAATCAATTTGGAGATTGGCTCACTGTGGTGAAGTGTCCTGGTTTTGAGCTTGGATTTCAACTCTGAAATTGAGCTCATAGAGAGGGAATAGCAGGGGGATTTCAGTGGGGATCAAGTTCTCTATGTGTAGAGAGTGGTCTGGGATGATTTTGGCAGGGTTTCAGTAAGTTTTGGTTCAGCACCTCTCATGGCCGAGAGGAGGTGGTGTTTAAATAGGCATGGCTGGAGGGCTTCCCAGGGGGGTTTGAAGGCTGGGATCAGCTGCTCTGGTGAGGAGAAGAAGAGCTATGCTGTCCATTTGGGTTGAGACAAGTCAGCAAGGGAGAATTAAATTTTTTGGCTCACATGGAGCTCTCGGCCATGGTGTTTTCCGGCGGCCTGGTGGCTGGCCGGCCAGGAATTGGTCACCATATTGACCAGTGGGGTCAGGGGTTAGCAATGGTGCAGTCAATTGGAGTTTGACATGTGTAAAGGGGTTGAATTGAAATGGAATGGGGATAGGCTTATTTTAGGTTCAATTTGGTCAACCCATGTATTTGGGCTTGGTTCACCTTCCCATGGTCTGATTTTGGGCTAGGGGGATCAGTTGGGTCAGCTTCCATGGAGTGGTGAAGTCTCCATCCATGGTGAGGTGGCTAAACTTGGTTTAGTGTGTGACATGGTTATGGTTAAAAAGGCTTAATGAAGGATTAGGAAAGGGGCCCTCCTTTTGCCATTAATGTCTTGGTCACATGTCAAACCTTCCATGGCTTCATATGGCTTGTAAATGGCTTGCTCGTGGCTCCATGTGGCTTGGGACAAAGCTTGGTCATTTACATGAAAAAGGGTTTTTAGAAATTTTGGTAATTTAGGGGTGATTTGATGGGATTTGGCATATGGCTTGATTTGGAATTATTTCATCATGGATTTAGAACTTAGGAGATGGTTTTATCAAATGGATGATGATAGAGGATTGTCATGTGGGCTTCAAGATGGATTTTGGGCTTTTTGAAATCATTTTGGATGGGCTTTAGGAAGGCTTAAGGGAATGAGCCTTTAGGTTTAAGAATGAATTCATGGATGGGAATTTTGTAGAAGTTTGGGCCAAATAATTGTTGGGTTTGGTTTAGGGATGTGTCATGAGTGATTTGAGATGAATTTGAGGTGGTTTGGGTTTGAATTGGGTTGAATTTGGGTTCATTTGGTAAATGGGCCAATGTAGGTCAAATTGGGCTAATTTGGGCCAATGTTGGGCTAAGGTTGAAATTAATGTAAAATTAATGTTGGGAAATGTTTATGGGAGTGTTTCAAAGGGGTTTTAACTTTGGTTGGGTTTTGGTTTTGGGACTTGGGCTTATTTGGGTTAGGTTTGGGTTTAGGTCAAAATTGGGCTTTTCAGTTTTGGGTTAAATTTGAGTGGGGTCTGGGTCCAAATTTTGGGCAAATTATGTTAGAGCTTTATTTGTGGGGATGTTAGGGAAGTTTTAGAAAAGGTTTGGGGTCAATTGGAGTTGAATTGGTTTGGTTTGGGCTAAGTTTGGGTCATGGGTCCAAATTGGGCTTTAAGGTCAAAAGTGAAATTGGATTCAAATGCCAATAAAAATTGGACTTGGATTTAGTCTAAATTGAAATTGTGAATATTAAATTGAAGTTTATAATTGAATTGGACCAAAATTGAGGTCAATTGGGTAGATTTGGTTTGACATTGGGTTCACTTGGGTTAAGAATGGGCTAAATTGGGGGTTTTGGAAGAAGTGGGGTAAATTGACAAAATTGGCCCATGGTGTAGTTGGACAAAATGGAATTGGGAATATTTGGGATTTTCTGAAATTTTCTGGGAATTTTCTGAAATTTTGAATTTTTTGGCTAAGAGAGGCATTTTGGGTATTTGGAGGGTATTGGGGGGTATTTTTGGTATTTTTGGCTATGGATGATCAATTTGATTGGTGAGGAAATGTTCAAGGTTAATTTTGGGGAATTTTGGGTGATTTGGAAATTTTGGAGGATTTGGGCAATTTTAAGGGCTTTTAGTAGGTTTGATGGGTGTAGGGTCCCCGGGTCAAAAATTGAAATTTTGGAAAAAAGAAGATTGATCAAATATGAGTGGAATGGAATCACATTGATTGAGCCATGAAGCCATATTAAGCCTATATGAGCCATGGGAGGACTCATTTGAGGCATTCACTATGTTGTTCCTAACCTTCTTAACTAGGGGCTTAGGGGTTAAGGTCTATCCATATGAATTACCTACATGAGTCAAGGAGTCAAGTTGGGTATGGGTGTGGTTTTAGGATTTGGATTGTGTTTGTGACAGTGTAGAGTGTGAGTGTAGTGAGTGTGTAAGTTAACCCTCACCAGACCAAGCCACCTAGGGTGGTCCCAAGGCCAAAGAGTCTTATAGGGAACTCATCCTTTAAACCTTCACATTTGATTTCAACCCTCTAGGTGATTAGGGGTCTACAATCAAGCTTGTGGGGTTTGCAGGGAGGCAAGAAGTGGTTCAAATTTCTAAGGGATGGGTCCCAATTCTAGTCCTCTAAGATAGTCAAAGGAAAAGCCTAAGGCTAGATCCTAAACACTAAAGAGGGAAGAGAAGACCTCATAAAAAATGAGGTCAACAAATGGACCCCCAATAGGTGTGGTGTGCTAACCAAGCTCACCGCGCGTATTGGCGTTGACCGAAGAGATCAACAAAACCAACACAGATGTCCAAGTGACAAACTTAGGACGAAGTAGAAGAATTTCCGCTGGAGAGTATCAGGTAAATCTCCAAGACTGAAGATTCCAGAACTCTCGCTGGGGAAAAAAGGTGGTGAATTTCAGATCACAAGATTTTAAGAGATTGGATCTTAGATTCGTTTCATTTTTTATCTCAAGTTTTAATTTTGAGTTTGAATTTTGATTTGAGTTTCAATTTTGGTTTTATGCGGAGAAAAGAGGAGGGCGGAGGCCCATCTGAATGCATTTGTATGCTGAGGAGGAAGTAGGACTGAACCTATTCCAAATGTGTATGCTGAGAAGGGTTAGGACTGAGCTTATCCCAAATGCTGAGGATCAATAGGATAAAGCTTATCCGAAATGCAAAGTGCTTTAATTTCAATTTCTTGCTGAGAGGATCAAATTTTGAGATTGCTGAGAAAGGAGCAGAACTGTGCCTATCCCAAGTGCTGAGAATTGCTGAGATGGGAGTAGGGCGGAAGCCTATCCCGAATGCTAAGATTGCTGAGAAGGGAGTGGGGCGGAAGCCTATCCCGAATGTTGAGATGGGAGTACGGCGGAAGCCTATGCCGATTGCTGAGATGGGAGTACGGCGGAAGCCTATCCCGAATGCTGAGATTGCTGAGAAGGGAGTAGGGCGGAAGCCTATCCCGATTGCTGAGATGGGAGTACGGCAGAAGCCTATCCCGAATGCTGAGATTGCTGAGAAGGTAGTAGGGCGGAAGCCTATCCCGAATCGTCGAGATGGGAGTACGGCGGAAGCCTATCCCGATTGCTGAGATGGGAGTACGGCGAAAGCCTATCCCGAATGCTGAGATTGCTGAGAAGGGAGTAGGGCGGAAGCCTATCCCAAATGCTGAGATGGGAGTACGGCGGAAGCCTATCCCGATTGCTGAGATGGGAGTACGGCGGAAGCCTATCCCGATTGCTGAGATGGGAGTACGGCGGAAGCTTATCCCGATTGCTGAGATGGGAGTACGGTGGAAGCCTATCCCAATTGCTGAGATGGGAGTACGGCGGAAGCTTATCCCGATTGCTGGGAAGGGAGTAGGTCGTAAGCCTATCCCGAATGCTGAAATGGGAGTACGGCGGAAGCCTATCCCGATTGCTGAGATTTAGTTTATGCAGTGGTTGTGAAAAATTTTGTTGATATTTGATTTATGTTGTGACTATGAAGAATTTTGCTGAGATTTGGATTATGCTGAGATCGAAATGAGATATGAAAGTGTTCCATATCCCACGGGAATCAATCAAAGTCTGATTGCTTGGCGAAGGGTACGAACCTATGCCATCCGAATCAAATTGAAGATTCCTCGTAATTCTGAAATCATCCCGAGAGAGGGTTTCAGAGGAGGTCTGATGTAGATCTTGATTTGAAGAAGGATTGGAGGATTTGAAAAGATGGACGTAAACTGGAATTCAATTTGAGCTTTAGATTTGTTTTGTTTGTTCTTTAACTATCCCATTTTTTTTTATTTGGTGTTCATGTGGATTTGAAATTTTTTTTTTAATGTTTGGATTTTTATGGAAGAGAGTTCTCATTTATTTTATTTTTCTTTTCTGTTCTTTGTTCGAAGTTCATTTAACTTTAATGGCGTTTCCCAGTAAATTTGCACAAAAGAGGTGAAGGCAAAATGTGACATGGTCACTTTCATTCCAATCTTGTTGAAGATACATTATACAACTCGATCTGAAATATCTCTCATACAATCCATGACTCAAAACGGACTATGTATGATTCTTGTTGATCCATCCAAAAAGTGTCTGTCAAATCCAAGTCTGAATAATGAGATACACAGTCAATAACATCACCTTCCAAGCCATCCTTGGCAGGAATGTCGCATGGATGTGCATTGGAGGTGTGTTATTTCCCATGTAACTCACAGCTTGTAGGGCCGGAGATTCTCCAATTCTGGATCTGGCCGGAAGTGGTATGGTGCCTTTCTGTCGTCCATCCTTCTAAAAGTGACGGAGATCCGTTCCACTGGTACTCCCGGTATGCAATGCTTTGCGACGTCTGCTCCATTTCCTTGTAATATCATGACGAAACCTACCAGAAGTGGTATCTCCACCGGCCCTCGGAACTTACCCGGGCCTGCTATCCGGAGGTTAGATCCGAACATGATATTGCATTGGTTGACGAACGAAACTGTGCAGAAAGGTATGACGAAGTCGTGGTGGTCTATGTGTGGAGGTATGCAGTCGCCCTTCTGATAAATGTTGATGATGCAACTGTTAGGTATGCGGTCCGTCAGCGTACCCTCCACGTTATCATTCTTTTCACCATTCTTTTAATTATTCTCAGCATCGGATCCACCTCACCGTGACGGAGTATCCCCGGTGGATTTCCTTTTCGTCCTCTCGCGAAGTTATAGCAACATCCGCATTGTATTGTGACTCTTCCTTTTCCTGGCATCCATTTCCGGGGTTCCAAATAAGTCTTTTCTCTCAGACGGCCTGCTCGAACCATCTTCTGAAGTTCTAGAATGCAATCCACAATCTGTTGTTGCTCGTACTCTGAGAATACATCTGTGTGTAACTCGAGGCCTTCCAAAATGTTGATTCTTCTGCCTCTAATCCTTTCAAAATATTCGAAAGGCTTCTTCTCAACATTTTGCATTCTTTCTAGTTCATATTCTGGGATGATCTGCAAGTGACGAGGCCTAGTAACGTATTACGGGATGTATGGCTCAATCCCGTCACGTTCTCCTGCATACCTTGGCTCCTCGGGGATTGTCTCTGTCGGGACATCCTCCGGGGTTGCTTCAGCAACAAGGTTCTTCAGATATGGTATCTCTGCCCGGTGTCGAGGCACTGATTCTATCTCTGTCCTTCTTGGCACTTCTCCGATCTGTTCTGATTCTCTCGGCGTTGATTTTCTTCTTTCTGGTTCCTGCCGAACCGGTATCTTTGAAATGTGTGTTTGCGAAGGTGGCTGTTTCCTTGTGTTGATCTGCTGCTAGTTTAGTCAACATCTTGCGGATACGGCGATTCTTATTCCTTCTTTGAGTAGCAGTGAGCGTAGCTCTCCTCACTTCTTGAATTTCTGCGGGCGCGGTGCTGACGAGCCTGCCCTCTGCCGTGGCAACTACTGACTTGATTTTCTTACTTTCTTCAATGTTTGTCTTTCTTTTCTTGTTACTGGATTGGTGTCTTGGGCCACCCATCTTCATCACTGTCTGGCTATGAATCTCTTCTCGGTCCACTGGGACCCAGTCATTTTCTTCATACTGTAGGCTGGCTGGTGTGAAGTCAGAATCAATTTCTATCACTGCTCCATCCTTCACCCTCTTTTCATCGAGTGCGAGACTCACGCCATTTTTAAAGTTTAGGACCAACGACTCCGTTCGACATTTCCCTGCGAAGAAAACAAGGAAAGGATCAGGGGTTGTACTAAGAACAAGAACATTAAGAAAGTATTTATCACTGAAGATTCTTATTCACTTATTCCAATTTAAATTTTTAAGGAAAATAGGAAAAAATAAAGAAAGATCAGGAAAAAGATTTGATTTGAAAGGAAGAGTAAAACTTTATTATTATGATTTTCACATATTTTATTTTTAGTACATTTTTTTTATTTTATCCATTTTTATGTTTTTTTTTTGGGTTCAGACCCAGTCACAAAGTGATCGCTTTACCAGTGTTTCTAGGGATAAGACTCTATTTTAGAGGCCACCCTTCGAAACATCAGTTTGCGTAATACTTCTTCAAATATCGTCCATTGATTGGAAGCATTTGTCGTTCTCCTTGGTAATTTACAAGTTGGTAGGAGCCTCCCGAGTAGATCGCCTCGACCACAAACGGCCCTTCCCAAGTCTCGTTCAAATTTGCCTCCTATCTTGTGATGTGCAAGAATAGGTCTTCCGAGAACAAGAACTAAGTCACCAACTTTGAAAGTTCTCGGGCGGACCGGTTTATCATGGGCCCGGATCATCTTAGCTTGGTACGAGTTCCAAATTTTGTTGTGCTTGCAAGTTTTTTTCCTTCCAAGTTTTCCAGCTTCTTCCAGTCGTAATCCGGCATTTTCTTCGTAGTAATTTTATTTGCAAGTCGCAATCCTGAGTGATGGAAGCTGGACCTCCAAAGGTAAAACGGCCTCGGACCCGTACACTAAAGCGTAAGGCGTAGACTGAGTAGGAGTCCTGAAAGTTATCCTGTAGGCCCATAAGGCTTCTAACAACTTCTCGTGCCAATTTCTCTTGTCTTCATCCAAAGTTTTCTTTAAAATTTGAATGAGAGTTTTATTAAAAGCCTCGGCCAAGCCTTTTTCTCTTGGGTAGTAGATTTTTGAGTATCGCCAATTAATCCCATGTCTTCTGACAAAATTGTTGATCTTTGTACTTCTGAATGCAGACCCATTATCTGAAATAATTCTGTGCGGTACTCCGAAATGGTAGACGACTTGATTTTTGAAAAACTGTAGCACGTGGTGTGCCTTTACTTCTCTGAGTGGAACTGCTTCTGCCCATTTAGAAAAGTAGTCTGTAGCCGCAAGGATGAAGCGATGTCCTCTTGAAGAAGGTGGTTCTATCGGACCCACTATATCTGTGCCCCAACACTCAAATGGCCACGACACAATTGTCGGATGTAGCACATTTGGAGGTTGGTGTAGAACCACTCCGTGCACTTGGCACTGGTGACAACTTTTGGCAATCTTCATGCAATCGGTCATCATTGAGGGCTAGTAATACCCTAGTCTTTTAATTTTCATTTTCATTTTCGGACCTGACTGATGAGCGACACAAAGTCCTGAATGCACTTCTTTGACAATTTCACGGGCATCGGACCCGTTCAGGCATCTTAACCACATTTGATCAAAAGACCTTCTGTATAATGTACTGTTTATTAATGCGTAAGAAAGAGCTCTTTTCTTGATTTGATGTGCTAATGACTTATCGTCTGGTAATTTTGCTGTTTGCAGGTAGACTATTAGCGGTTGACGCCAATCTTCTGTGTTTTCCATCACTCGCCGCAACCGATTCCTCTCGTTTTTCTCGATTTACGTATCATATCCATGTCGAGCCGTGATAGGACTCCGTCGTCCTTGAACTAACACTTCAACTGACTCATCTTGTAAGCAGGCAAATTCTTTTGCAAGGCGAGCTAGCGCATCTGCGAGAGTGTTTTCTCTTCTGGGGATCTTGTAGATTGTTACATTCGGAATTTGTTCCAATAGTTTCATGGCATATTGAAAGTATTGCTCAAGTCTTGGCTTTAAAATTCTGTATTGTCCGGCGACCTGTTGAATGATTAACTGAGAATCTCCGTAGATGTTGATATCCGTTATTCCCATTTGAATAGTCAGTTCTAGTCTTGTTATGAGGGCCTCGTATTCTGCCTCGTTGTTTGTGCACGGCTCTGTTAAGTGGTAGGAGTATCTTAACATCCCCCGCTCCGGTGTTATAAAGATTAGTCCGATTCTTGCCTTACCGGGCACTATCGTTTGCAATTCTTTGTCTTTCTGTGCCGAGGACGCTCCGTCGAAGTATAGTTCCCAACGTCGATCATCAGTGTCTTCTAGGCTCATTATCTGTTCGTCAGGCAAATCATCGTCGAGAGGTGAATCTGCCGGTAAAGGGTGCGCTGCAAGGAAGTCAGCTAGCACTTGTCTCTTTACGGCATGAAGAGGAACGAAAGTTATGTCGAATTGCAATAGTATCATCAACCACCTGGCAAGTCTGCCAGAAAGTATTGGACGGGTCATCAAATATTACAACAGATTAACTTTCGAGGTAAGGTTGACCTTATGAGAGAGCATGTAATGCCTGAGTTTCTGTGCGGCGAAGATCAGGGCTAAACAATGCTTCTCAATTGGAGGATACTTTACTTCCATCGGAATCAAACGACGGCTTAAGTAGTAGAGAGCATTTTCTTTTCCCTCATCATTAACCTGGGCTAAGCGAGGCTCCGAGGGAGTCGTCTAGAGCCGTGGTATACGATATCAATGGTCTACCCGAGACCTGGGTCGCTAAGATAGGAGGTGTCATTAAGTATTGCTTAATGTCCTCGAAGGCCCGTTGGCATTTCTCTTCCCAAAAGAATTTGGCGTCCTTTTTAACTAATGCCGAGAAGGGCTGACACCTACCTGACAAGTTCGAAATAAAGCGTCGAAGATATGCCAGCTTCCCTTGAAAGGATCGTAGCTGTTTTAAGGTTTTGGGAGGTGGCATTTCTAAGATAGCTTTAATCTTTTCCGGAGGTAACGCCGAAGGCGCATTTTAAGGGATTCATCTTAAGGTAGTATTGCCTTAGTCGCTCGAAGACAATTCTCAAATCATACAGGTGATCTTCCTTCAGTTTGCTTTTGATGACCACATCGTCCACGTAGCACTCGACTTGGTTGTGAATGAGATCATCAAAAATCTCTCGTCATTGCTCTTTGGTATGTTGCTCCTGCGTTCTTTAGTCCGAATGGCATTATCGTGTAGCAATACACTCGGATTGGTGTTCCGAATGCCGTGAGCTTTTCGTCTTCCGGTGCCATCTTTATCCGGTTGTATCCCGAAGATCCATCCATGAAAGAGAATATTTCATGTGTCGAAGCGATGTCGATCATTAACTCGGAATTGGTAGTGGAAATTCATCCTTCGGACATGCTTTGTTCAAGTCTCCGAAATCCACGCAGTTCCGATCCGACCATTCTTCTTCCCGATCGGTACCACATTGGCTAGCCAAGTAGGGTATTGTTCTTCACGGACAAATTTAGCGTCGATTAGCTTCTTAACTTCAGCTATTACTTGTTGTTCAATTTCCAAATGCATTCTTCGGAAGCTTGTCATTCGATCGGAACGGAAGTAGGATCCACTCCTAGCCTATGAACTGCGACTTCTGGAGCTAATCCTGGCATTTCATCGTAACTCCAAGCAAAACAGTCCTTTAATTCAATTAATAGCTTGATCATTTCCTCGGAATCTTCTTTATTTAGTAAGGAGCTAACAAAGGTTGGTCTAGGCTTTTCGCTAGTACCTAAGTTAACTTCCATTAACTCATCTATTGTAGATTTGATTTCTTCTTCGAATTCTGGTGGAGCGTCTCCAATTTGCAGATCTTCAAGCTCTTCTGTAGTTTCCAAGCAGTCTTCATTAGGTTCGCAAGTGACAACCAAACAAAATTTCGTATCGTCAACTGAACCTACTGTGCCGAATCCGAGACCATGTTTTGAATTGGGAGGCCGACCGGCATTATTCCATAATTTTTCGAAGTGTTGTGATCGGCCTTTTGTCCATTGTCGAGGTAAGACACCACGCTGAATTAAATTTTGAACACAGGGAGAGTACCACTCAAAAGGTAATTCCACTAATTCGGAAGAAGTGACATCTTCAAATTGTACATTGTTTTCAATATTGGAAGAAGAAGCGCCACAGTAAAATTTGATTAGCTTTGCACCGCTGCTATGTACTTCTTTGACCACCATACCCTCGATCTTATTAGACTAGATCGGGGTCAGGGTCATAGTGTGTACATAGTGATTAATCTTCTCATACATCGATTTTTATTCTTCGTTCTTCTCATCTTCGAGAGAAATTTTGAATTGTGGTTTCTTCCGGTTTATTGTAGCTGCTTCTTTCTTGATTTCTTCTTCTTCTTCGTAGCCGTTTTCCCAATCAACGTTGATCATCGCCTTTTCTCGTCTAACTCGTCCCGAGTGTCTCTTCCACGACCTCGTCCCCGGCCTCAACCTCAGATGCGAGTTCTGGAGAAACCTTCACCATCTCGCCGTAAGGGAGTGGTGAGTGACTGTTGGACTAGAATTTCAGGTTCTTCATTGTCTCGAATTTCTTTTGCCTCATTTGGCACGGTGTTTCTGGAGATGATTATTTTTTTCGGAGGTGTGTAATAAGCTGCATCTTCATGGATTCTAATCTCATGTACGGAGAAAGGTTGCAAATCACCTTTAATGCACTGTTCTCCCCCTTCGTAGTATTTTATGCACTGATGAAGAGATGATGGTACCATCCAGTTTTCATGGATCCATGGTCGGCCCAGTAGAGCGTTGAACGATGTCTCAGAGTCAATTATGTGGAATTTTGCGGTTGTCTTTGCTAAGTCACCGGTCTTCATCAACAGTGTTATTGATCCAAGGGCTCTTTCTCCTATCTGGTTGAATCCCCTTAGTAACATCTTGTCCGCTTCAATCTCGCGAGCATCAATTTCCAAGTATGCTAGCGTCCGAAGGTTCATTATGTTGATTGACGCTCCTGGATCCACCAATACTTTGGAGAGCGTAAATTTTCTGATTGTGACTGAAATGTACAACGGTCGGTTGTGATCGGCCGTCCCAAGTAGTAGATCACTGTCTGTAAAGGTAACACCTCGCTGTTCCTTTAAAGAGCAAACCTCGTCTAAGGAATCTCCGGCCATCCGAGCTAAACAAATCTCTCGGATCAAGTAAGGCCTTGATCGAGCTTCCCTCATCTCTTTTGATAAGATGAGAGCGTCGTAGATGCTCGGTTTGGCCGGTAGTTTCCTAAGATGGGCTAGCACGTTATAGTCCACTTTGTTACCATGTGTCTCGACTTCTTCCCTAATGGGCAATTCTTCCGTCGGGGTTGATTCTTCCCGAACAACCACCGCTTTCCTTTGTCTTTTGGACCCATTCTCGGAGGTAGAACCTTTCCGCTCCTTAAGTTGACTTCGTGATTTCTTCTAAATCCGGTACCGAGTTTACAGTGTCTTCTTTTGAATCGGCATGACAGGTTCTTCCGGAGTCGCTCGGAATCCGAAAGCTCTAACTCTATTGTGATTGGAGTTCCTTGGAATTCACAAATAGATTCATTGCTTGTTGAACTTTCGTAGCCTTCTTGATGAATGTCTTCTTTGTCATCGTGATTGTCGAGGTTGTGTATAATTTGATAATTGTTATTTGTATCAGAATCGAGATCCGGATTAGATTGGTTGTCGTTAGTTACGTAATCGTTAGAAACAGTCAAAACGTAGCCAATGCCATAACTCTTATCATTATAAGATCCCGCCGGAGTGAGCAAATAATCATACAGAGTCAGAGGTTCGAGAAATTTTTCCCCCGAATCGGAAACAACCATCCTAGGATAAGCAGCCCCTAGTCTAGCCTTAGGAGCCTCGGTCTTTTCTTCTTCTACGATCTCCTTCTTTTCTATGATCTTTTCTTCCTGGGGCGGTTCTTCAATTGCAAGCGATAGCGCCGACTTGACAGGTTTCAAACTCAAAGTTGAAGCATGCGCCGAAGCGGTTTGGATGCGATCCAAAATTTTCTTCGATGACTTCGTCCAAGCGGTACTCCATCCATCATCGGTCGTGTAAGGTTCTATCGGAACAATGGGATCCGTTGAAATAACATTGACAGAACCTCCTTTCTGGGGTTCTTTCATGTATTCTTTTTGGGATCGTTATGTTCCCTTTTTAGAGATTGTTGTCAAGCCAACTTTTGAAGGTGATGCAATCCTCTATCTTATGTCCAAGCATCTGGTGGTAAGGGCAGTAGTTGGGATGGTCTTTCTTGTTGACTTCTTCTGGCTTCCTGGGTTCTGGCAGTCGAAAATCAGAAGTCTTCATTAAACTGCGGAACATCTTTGGCACTACCTCATTCTTGAATGGGTACTCTCTGTTTATAAGCTCCTTTAACGTGCGCTGTGGGCGAGGCGGTTGCTCATATTGTTGAGTTGACTGATAACCGGGTTGAGGTTGTTGGTAGTTCTGCTGAGGTTGTTGATAGCTGGGCTGCGGCTGTTCCGGCTGTATTTGCATTGGCTGCTTGCCCTTATCGACCGCCGCGACGATCCCGGATTTCTTTTCAAATGTCTTCACAGGCTTCTGTTTGTCTGTTTTGTCGACGACACTTAGTTGCTTCGCTTCCTCTTGCAAGCTTCCGGCCTTGCTTAACAACTTCTCGAAAGTCTTGATTGTAAATCCCTTAAAGAGAAGTGCTATCGGGCCGTGAATGCTTTTAAGCAAGATACCGACTGCATGCTGCTCTTGTAGCTGTGGCTCACACTTCATGCTTAGATTTCTCCATCGAAGTATGTAGTCCACTAAAGTTTCGTTCGGTTTCTGTTTCTCCACCACTAAGTCACCGATGGTGATATGGTGCTGAGCTCCGACAAACCGCTTCACGAAAAGGTTTTCCAATTCTGAAAATGTCTTTACCGAACCGTTCGGTAACTCTGCGTACCAATCAAAGGTGATCCCTGACAGGCTGCTGACGAATTGTTGGAAGAGTAAGGCGTCACTTGTACCGACGTTGCAACAACTAGCACGAAAGTGTGCAACATGTTGTTAAGGGTTTCCGGTACCATCGAAAGTCTTGAACAGAGGTGGTACGAAGCCTTTTGGGTATTGTACTGCATCAAATTCTTCGGGGTAAGTTCTACCCGTCTGAATAGATGATCCGCTCTTAGACTGTGCTAAGGCTTCTCGCACTCGCTCGTTCCACCATGTTCTTGATGTCCTTCTCCGGAATCATATTCGGGTAGAATCTTTTTCGGTCGATCGTCTCCGTTAATGGATGTAATCTCTTTTCCTCCGTCCGTAATATGAATAACTTCGGAGGCGTTTCTCTTGGGGGTTGAGCCCGACTCGAAGAGTGGCTAGTGGCTGCAGCCATCTCTTCCATCCTTTTTGCCATTTGAGAGATCGTATCATATTTTTCTCGAATTTGTGCTCTTAATGCTTCCGGTTCATCTCTCTCCGCAGCTACCGGGGCACCTTGCGAAGCTGATGATGCTCGTGTTTCAACCATGTTGATCTCCACATATTCGTCATCCATGAACTCCGACGAGTCAACTTCATCTCCAAACTTTTCTTCTCTTTCTCTTGCTAATCGTTGAATGTCGGTTCTTACCTTTTCCATAGTGTCTTCCAATGGTCTTTTTCGTGCGGTTTCGCAGTTATCATGCGATGGTCAGTTGGGTTTCCTTTTGGGAGTCCCCTTCATCGCAGCTGGCGCTCTCTTCGGACTCGAGTCTCCCGACGAGACTTTCCTTTTCGGTGTCGTTGTTTCGGTCTCAATTGTCCAAGTAGTAGGACGCCATACCATCCTTCTAGCGGCAGAAGGCCCAGGACCGGATGGTCCGTCTGCCGAATGTCGGAAGGTGGTATCCTCCCCGATCCGTAAACCCGAAACAACAACAGGTGGACTAGCCTTCATCTTCTTATTCGGCTTTTCCGTGGCGACAACGGGTTCTACTCGCGGCCCAAGACGAGACTCGGTCGGCACCCGCCCTATTCTTCTTAAAATCTCCGATACGAGACATTTCTCTTTCTTTGCTAACTTCTCTATCACAATCCGTAGTCGGGCAAATGGTGTAATCCTAGCCCTTTTCTTTCGGTACGTCACTATAAGTATGCGGGTCGAGGTAATGTAGAAGCAATCCTGCGAACATTTTCCTCGTCAGCTGCGGCGGAAAAGGGATGGAATCTACTTCCTTCAAAAAGCGGTGTATACTCAGGCAATGATATGTACTCAGGTAGTGGTGTGTACTCAGGGATTTCTTCTAAGAAAGCGACTTTAGCAGCTCTGGCCTTTCCGGAAATCTTCCTACCTCTCGTTTCTTCTGCGAGTCCGTGTTAGGGGTGGAACCCTCGAGCTGGACCCAATTTCGAAAACGAAGGTCTTGCACGGAAATCCGTACCCTCCAAGGTAACATGCTTGTTACAAATTTGAACTTCCTTCCCCTTCGGCTTGGCGGAAGCCGGGGTAGGTGCGAGACGACTAGCACCGGTGGGGGTAGAGATAACGGTCCTCCCATGGACGGTAGTATTCCTCTTAGTTGGAACCCTTTGCAGGGGAGGGAACTCTTGAGTTGACTTGAGGTCGAATTCGATCAAAGGTCTTTCGCTTCGAGTACTTTGTCTGTAAGTGTGAAAAGGGTAACGTCAGTGATCTTGACATTTGTGTTCTCGAATCCTTGCCCGAAACGGATGATCCCATTGTCGGGCAGCTCATCCTTGTAAACAGCGAAGTCCAGTCCATTGGTGAAGGAGAAAATCAGCTTTGGGGCAGACATTTTCTGCAAGGTAGATTCTGATTGTCAGTCCCAAGTTATGATTCTTCTCATCAGGACGAAAAGAAAGGAATCGAAAAGAGTCCGAACATATTTTTGTTCATGTATTTATAAAAAGGAGTTATTTGTTAAAAGAGTCATTCATTAGAGGGTTTGTTTTTTATGAACGGAATGTTCAAAGGTGTAGAGAAGGTAAGGAATCCGATTCAGAATTGGAAAAGAAGAGAAAGTCTTATGCAGGACTTCTCGACTCGAAGGACCGCTCCTAAACTAACACCTATTGGGGGTCCACCCCACCTCAGAAAAGAGGTAAAAGGATCTCGGAACCTCTCTCGTTTAGGGGTGTCTAAACAGTGGCTCCTAAATCTGAGAGGAGTTGGCTATACTCGTTCAAGACAGAAATGAACGGGGTATTCCAATGGAAGAATGGTAGTTTGGTCCACTAGGGGCATGGGCTTACTACCGATTTATGAAAGCAAAACCATCTGATCAAAATGGAGAGAGGAACTAGTCCCCAGCGGAGTCGCCAGAAGTTGTCGGCATATTTTTAGGTTATGTGTTTTGAAAAGGGGGTCGCCTACAGAAATTGTCGGCAAATTTTTTATATTTTAAATTTAATTTAAATATATAGTTTAAAAGATAACATTTGATTTTGAAAGTAATTTTAAGTTTAAAAGTTTTAAGATATGAAATCAAACCGATCTCACATCCCAAATAGTTTATATAAACGAGTACCGCACCACAAACCGTGTATCTATCCCGAAGAATAGACACACTCGCTCGATGATGGGGCTCGATTAAATAAACTAGGAGATTTGTGACATCCGTTTGGTCTGCGAACCAATTTTATAAGCCGACAAGTTCCCCTGCTTAATATAAATGAATTAAGCAGGGTTTATATTATCTGGGTTCTTAAAGTTCCCTATAAGGGCAAGCCCCTATAGTTAATTACATCTTAAATGACGGGAATCACTTAAGAAAACTCTCAATAATGATCAATGGTTTTGCTCTCAAGAATTTCAAAGTTTAAGGTTTTCAAAGGATTGGATTTTGGAAATTCAAAAGGGAATAACTCAAAATTCGAAACAATTTATTTTTGAGAATCCAAAGGGAGAAAGGTAGGAGAAGCTGAGGATCCAAGAAGAATCTTGGCAACTTCTCGGCTATCCTATTGTTTGGCTTCAATTTAAGAAAATCCTAATATTATCTGATATTTCAATCTTGCCAATTTTAATTAATTAGGACTTATATTCGTATGACATAATCATATGATCAGCCTCGAAGATGTGAGGGTTTATGTCATATCAGACGACTACCTCGGATTCCTAAGACCGGTTAGGGCTTAATTTACATAACATGATTATGCAAATGCCTAATGAAAAGTTGAGGATTTATGTTGGACTAGGCAAACTACCTCGAAATCCTATGGCTTGGTTATTTAATTCTAAGAATGGTTTTGCCGAAGTAGACTCAGGTTTTGCTGATGACGATGGCCGTGCTGCCCACCATGCTCCGAGCTCCTTGTTGTTGCAGAGGTTTAGTTTTAGAAGTCATAAATCAGGAGATGAGAGAAGTGTCTTGGTTTAGAGAAAATCTTAAAATCCAAGAGTTTTTAATATTTTAATTATAACAAATCTTAAAACTGTTTAAACAGAACCGATTAAGATCCCACGATTCCGTCATCCCGGCACCGTTATTTTCATCGAATTCACTTAATCTAGATGAATTTGCTAAACTCAACTGAATGAGTTCCACACCTTCATTTAGACTGTGGGAAATCCCGTTAGCAACACGTGGGTTACATTATCCGAGGTATTCCCGATCATTCAACGAGACGTTTTAATTTAGTTGCAATTGTAGTTTTGTGTTCTATTTGTGATTAAATTTTGAGTTGTTTTATATTTTGAAATGTTGTGGCAGTGAATTTTATCTTGCAGTGATTTTTAATTTAGTTTTGGTTTCAGTTTAGGGACTATCCTAAAGGTTTTAGTTTTCATGCAACAGTTGTTTAGCATGCAAGAAAAGAAAGTGCAATGCGATAAATTAAATTGCCAGAAGGTAAATTGCAATAAAATAAAAGCGTACCTGGAGGGTCTTCCCGTCATCTCAAGCTGCACTTGAAACACATATCAGAGCATTTAAGTATTTATAGCAATTACCTAGGTAAAGCTAAGGGCAAGGTTTCGGTTTTCTACCAAGATCCTAGTCTCTATAGGCTAGTCATTCCTATGACGTCTATTTATGGATGATTTTCTGCACCAAAGAATAATTAAGTTCAATTGTTCTTATAAAACACCCCGTCATATTGAGGAAGTGCTTAAGACGAATCTTAAACATCTTTTCAATATTGCTGGAATTATTCTAAGTCCAAACGGATTTAATTAATCAGGTGAATTAATCATCCGAGGTTTAAT
This sequence comes from Papilionanthe hookeriana x Papilionanthe teres, assembly GCA_022702705.1. Classification (NCBI taxonomy): domain Eukaryota; kingdom Viridiplantae; phylum Streptophyta; class Magnoliopsida; order Asparagales; family Orchidaceae; genus Papilionanthe; species Papilionanthe hookeriana x Papilionanthe teres. Next base: position 29,970 of record JAKZJZ010000074.1, read on the forward strand.
TAAGTTTTGTTCATTTGCTCAGTCAACTAGGACATTTGAATATCCTATAAGTGAAGTAACACTTCACTTAATACTCCGTTTAGGATTTATGACAACAAGAGCTTTTGAGGGCAAATTGATGTTTAAGTGGTTTGTGATTTAATTTAATTTTAATTAATGGGTTTAAGTTTGGAATAGGTGTTCAAGTTGTTTTTAGATCTATTTTGAATTCTTTATGTCTTAGGTGATGTTACATTTAATTCAATTTTATTTTATTTAATTTGATTTAATTTAATTTGGTTTAGTCTTAATTTTAATTTTATTTTAATTTTTAATTTAATTTTAATTTTATTTTAATTTGATTTTATTTTTTTATTTAATTTAATTTAATATGTTTTAATTTAATTTAATTTAATTTAATTTAATTTAATTTAATTTTAATTTTAATTTAATATTTTATTTTTTATGTTTTAAAGATGATTTAATTTAATTGTTAAAGTATTAATTTAATTGAAATTTTGGAAGGATTTAATTTAAATGTTTTAATTTTAATTTAATTTAATGATTAAGTCTTTTAGTATTTTAAATCTCGAGTTTGAATTATCATTTTAATTAGGAATTAAATATTATTGAGGTGATTAATTTAGGGATTCTTAAATTAAAGAACAAATGTCTTCTTAATAATATCCCTATTTTAATAATTTCAATTTTTATTAATCTTCCAAATTTCATTAATTAATTGATTAAAGTTTACTTTAATTAATCTTAAAAATCATTGATGGGTTACTATCATTTAATTATGTAAATTTCAATCATCCAAATCAGATTAGGATCAAATATTTTACTCTCTAATTTTATTAAGCCTAAAGTTTTAATTAAGGGTTAAAATTTTAATTACCATTTTGCCCTTCAAGCTTAATAATTCCATAACTCACAAAATTGAGCTTAAATGAATTTGAAATTTTTATGTGGCTTCACTCACATGTCAATTAAGACATTAGAGGAGAAAATGTGATTTTTCCGTATTTAATTTATTTATATAATTGTTTTTTTGTAGAAAATAGGGATTTCCAAGGAAAATTCAATAAGATGACCAAGGGAATTTTTCTGTTCTTAAGAAAATTATGGGGCACTCCTAATGACTAGAGGACCATTTAGACTATTTTGGTGATTTTTTGAATTATATTTTATTTATTAGAATTATTTTGAGTTTTGGAGCATTAATTAATTTTAAAATAAAGCTAAAGTTGAAAATGGATTTTATATTTTTCTTAAACCTCTCTGACCTCAAGGAGTCCAGAGAAATAAGTTTTATATTTTTCTGATTTTCCTTTTATTTATTAGAATTATTTTGGTGAGAAGGTTGGAAAATACATTTTTTAATATTAAAAATTACATTAAGCCTTTAAAATTCAATATCTTACCCTAGAGACTTAAGAAAAATATTTGGTTTGTTCCTAAATGATTAGAATTCAAAATGTGACATTTTGGTGATTTTTAATATTTTATGATTTTTATTATTTTTTAATTATTAAAAATATTAAAATAATGATAAAAATCAACTTTTTTAGAAAATTACAATTTTAATTTTCCTAACTTCCTCTGATATCAGAGAAGCTCCAAAACTATTTTTATGAATTTTTGAAAAGTATTTTGTGAGTTATAAATTTTTAAAGTTTAATTTTACGCATTATTACTTAAGAGGCTTAATCAACCCATTTGGTGGGGTTAATCAAGTCCAATTGGTTTCAAATTTTTATGTGGTGTTCTCCTATCCCTAAAGGACAGTGGAGAATTGTTTTTAAGTTAATTTGATCTGTGGTTAACCCTAATTAATTAAAGTTCAATTTTGGGTATTTAGGCCAATTAGAGTTATTCAAAGTGAATTAACTTAAAACTTATTTTTCCTAGGTCCCTCTGGTCACAAGAAACATCACCAAATTTTTCTAGAATTTATTTCTCAACATGCTAATTATGGGAATTAAAATACTCAAAACAGTAACATGAACTTGAAAAATCAATAACTTCTCATAAGGATGGCCTTTGACCTTGGAAAATTCAGGGAATGTTCCCAAGTTCAGAGGCTTCAGAAGCCCTATGGTCTCATGCCATGGTGAATTTCCTATATGCATGGAGAATTAAAACAATGCAGAGAGTAAATAAATCATTAAAAACAAAGTACTTGATGAAATTACTTGATTTCTTTTCCACATTATTCTCCTCTGTTCACTGAGCAATAGGGTATTTTTATTTTATTTTTAGGATTTTTCTACACAAAGTTATGAATTTTTGAAGTTCTGGGTATTTAATAAATAAGAAAAATCCTGATTTTCCTACTTATCCACGCGGCGCCGCGTCAACCTCGGTAGCTCCGAAGCTCCACGCGTCGTCTCCTGATTCGGCGCAGCCATCTGACTCAGCCGTCCCTGGACCCGCCTTTCACGTAACATCTTCTGGTCCGACGCGATCCGAGCCGTCCTTCCGATACACGCGCGATCCAACGGTTCCCAGTCATCGTCTACGACTGGTGCGAACCCGTGACCGTCGACCTTCTAACCCTAATTTCTCACTCAATTCTCAACTAATTTTCATGTTCTTATGCTCTATGGATTCGTCTTGAAGAGACGAACACATCCATAAGGTAAACATGCATTGAAATTGATTCAAATTAAATGGAGAATCTCTGTAAGCTCGGGAAGAAGAGTGAGTCCATACCTTTGCTCAGAGAAGTGAGGCTTCGATCTGAGAGTTGTGTCAGCTTCGATTGGGTCCAAGCAAGCTCCAGATGAAGTCCCTTGGCCTGGTGAATTGTCTAGGTATGATTTCGACCACAACCGATCACAAAGCTTGGAGGCTGGGAGCAATGGCTGGCCTGGTGAGGGGGCTTTTGCTGAGAAACTTCTCTTGGTCTGGTGAAGGTGTAGGACCAATCAATTTGGAGATTGGCTCACTGTGGTGAAGTATCCTAGTTTTGAGCTTGGATTTAAACTCTGAAATTGAGCTCACAGAGAGGGAATGGCAGGGGGATTTCAATGGGGATCAAGTTCTCTATGTGTAGAGAGTGGTCTGGGATGATTTTGGCAGGGTTTCAATAAGTTTTGGTTCAGCACCTCTCTTGGCTGAGAGGAGGTGGTGTTTAAATAGGCATTGCTGGAGGGCTTCCCAGGGGGGTTTGAAGGCTGGGATCAGCTGCTCTGGTGAGGAGAAAAAGAGTTATGCTGTCCATTTCGGTTGAGACAAGTCAGCAAGGGAGAATTAAATTTTTTGGCTCACATGGAGCTCTCGGCCATGGTGTTTTCCGGCGGCCTGGTGGCTGGCCGACCAGGCACTGGTCACCATCTTGACCAGTGGGGTCAGGGGTTGGCAATGGTGCAGTCAATTGAAGTTTGACATGTGTAAAGGGGTTGAATTGAAATGGAATGGGGAGAGGCTCATTTTGGGTTCAATTTGGTCAACCCATGTATTTGGGCTTGGTTCACCTTCCCATGGTCTGATTTTGGGCCAGGGGGATCAGTTGGGTCACTTGCCATGGAGTGGTGAAGTCTCCATCCATGGTGAGGTGGCTAAACTTGGTTTAGTGTGCGACATGGTTATGGTTAAAAAGGCTTAATGAAGGATTAGGAAAGGGGGCCCTCCTTTTGCCATTAATGGCTTGGTCACATGTCAAACCTTCCATGGCTTCAAATGGCTTGTAAATGGCTTGCTCATGGCTCCATGTGGCTTGGGACAAAGCTTGGTCATTTACATGAAAAAGGGTTTTTAGAAATTTTGGTAATTTAAGGGTGATTTGATGGGATTTGGCATATGGCTTAATTTGGAATTATTTCATCATGGATTTAGAACTTAAGAGATGGTTTTATCAAATGGATGATGATAGAGGATTGTCATGTGGGCTTCAAGATGGATTTTGGGCTTTTTGAAATCATTTTGGATGAGGCTTTTAGGAAGGCTTAAGGGAATGAGCCTTTAGGTTTAAGAATGAATTCATGGATGGGAATTTTGTAGAAGTTTGGGCCAAATAATTGTTGGGTTTGGTTTAGGGATGTGTCATGAGTGATTTGAAACGAATTTGAGGTGGTTTGGGTTTGAATTGGGTTGAATTTGGGTTCATTTGGTAAATGGGCCAATGTAGGTCAAATTGGGCTAATTTGGGCCAATGTTGGGCTAAGGTTGAAATTGATGTAAAATTAATGTTGGGAAATATTTATGGGAGTGTTTCAAAGAGGTTTTAACTTTGGTTGGGTTTTGGTTTTGGTACTTGGGCTTATTTGGGTTAGGTTTGGGTTTAGGTCAAAATTGGGCTTTTTAGTTTTGGGTTGAATTTGAGTGGGGTTTGGGTCCAAATTTTGGGCAAATTATGTTAGTGTTTTGTTTTTGGGGATTTTAGGGAAGGTTTAGAAAAGGTTTGGGGTCAATTGGAGTTGAATTGGTTTGGTTTGAGCTAAGTTTGGGTCATGGGTCCAAATTGGGCTTTAAGGTCAAAAGTGAAAATGGATTCAAATGTCAATCAAATTGGACTTGGATTTGGTATAAATTGATATTGTGAATATTAAATTGAAGTTTATAATTGAATTGGACCAAAATTGGGGTCAATTGGGTAGATTTGGTTTGACATTGGGTTCACTTGGGTTAAGAATGGGCTAAATTGGGGGTTTTGGTAGAAGTGGGTTAAATTGACAAAATTGGCCTATGGTGTAGTTGGACAAAATGAAATTGGGAATATTTGAGATTTTTTGGTATTTTCTGGGAATTTTCTGAAATTTTGGATTTTTTGGCTAAGAGGGGCATTTTGGGTATTTGGAGGGTATTGGGGGGTATTTTTGGAATTTTTGGTATTTTTGGCTATGGATGATCAATTTGATTGGTGAGGAAATGTTTAAGGTTAATTTTGGGGAATTTTGGGTGATTTGGAAATTTTGGAGGATTTGAGCAATTTTAAGGGCTTTTAGTAGGTTTGATGGGTGTAGGGTCCCCGGGGTCAAAAATTGAAATTTTGGAAAAAAGAAGATTGATCAAATATGAGTGGAATGGAATCACTTTGATTGAGCCATGAAGCCATATTAAGCCTATATGAGCCATGGGAGGACTCATTTGAGGCATTCACTATGTTGTTCCTAACCCTCTTTTCCAAGGGTTTAGGGGTTAAGGTCCATCCATATGAATTACCTACATGAGTCAAGGAGTCAAGTTGGGTATGGGTGTGGTTTTAGGATTTGGATTGTGTTTGTGATAGTGTAGAGTGTGAGTGTAGTGAGTGTTTAAGTTAACCCTCACTGCACCAAGCCACCTGAGGTGGTCCTAAGGCCAAAGAGTCCTATAGGGAACTCATCCTTTAAACCTTCACATTTGATTTCAACCCTCTAGGTGATTAGGGGTCTACAATCAAGCTTGTGGGGTTTGTAGGGAGGCAAGAAGTGGTTCAAATTTCTAAGGGATGGGTCCCAATTCTAGTCCTTTAAGATAGTCAAAGGAAAAGCCTAAGGCTAGATCCTAAACACTAAAGAGGGAAGAGAAGACCTCATCAAAAATGAGGTCAACACAGTCCTATAAGCCCATAAAGAAGTATCTAATCGGGTAGACCAATCTAATTTATGATTATCCACAATTTTCTCCAAAATTCTTTTAATTTCACGATTAGACACTTCTGCTAAATCACCTGTATGGGGTTGATAAGCAGTAGCGATTCTATGAATAAAATTATATTTCTTAATTTATCTCTTAGTTTGATTATTCCTGAAATGGGATCCACCGTCAGTTATGATAACTCTCGGCATTCCATATATTGTAAATATATTTTTCTTTAAAAATTTTGAAACACTCCGAGCATCACATCTAGGTAAAGCAATAGATTCAATCCATTTTGAGACATAATCAACGACAACCAATATATATAAATTTCCAAATGATGGAGTAAATGGTCCCATAAAATCTAATCCCCATACATAAAAAATTTCAACTTCCAAATTATATTTTAGAGGCATTTCATTTCTTCTAGAGATATTACCTACTCTCTGACGTTGATCACATGATTTAATATATCTATAAACATCTCTAAAAAGAGTAGGCCAATGTAAAATCTTAAAAGTAGTTTTATCAGCACCAAAATGACCTCTAAATTCAGAATCCTAACATCGTTGAATAATCAAATTCGTTTCTTCTTGTGGCACACATTTTCTAATAATCAGATCCTTACTCTGTTTATATAGATAGGGCTCATCCCAAAAATAAAATTTTGCATCATATTTAAACTTCTTTTGTTGTTGCCTTGTTAAATTAGGTGGTACAATATCACTTACTATATAATTCACAATATTAGCATACCAAGGCAAATTACTTCCCATAATAGTATAAAGTTGCTCATCAGGGAAAATTTCTGTAATTTCCTTTTCAAATTCAGATGGTTTATCATACTCTATTCTTGAAAAATGATCAGCTATTTGATTATCAGCTCCCTTTCTATCAACTATCATAAAATCAAATTCTTGCAGAAGAAGTATCCATCTAATTAGTCTTGGTTTTGCATCCTTCTTTTGCATTGAATATTTGATAACCGAATGGTTTGTATGCACAATACTTTTAGTTCTAATTAAATAAGGTCTAAACTTTTCAAAAGCGAATACTATAGCTAATAACTCTCTTTCAGTAGTGGTATAATTAATTTGAGCCTCATTAATAGTTTTACTAGCATAGTAAATGACTTTTAAAACTTTATCATGCCTTTGCCCCAATGCTACTCCGATCACATAATCACTCGCATCACACATAAGTTTAAATGGTTTCTCCCAATCAGGTGAAATAATCATAGGTTCAGTGATTAATTTCTCTTTCAATAATTCGAAAGCACTCAAGCATTCATCATTAAAATCAAATTTTTTGTCATTTTCTAAAAGTTGGCACAAAGGTTTAGTAATTGTAGAAAAATCTTTAATATATCGCCTGTAAAATCCAGCGTGTCCTAAGAAACTCCTCACCTTTCTCACAGTAGTGGATGGAGGCAATCTCTCAATCACTCTAATTTTAGCAGGATCGACCTCCATACCATGTTTTGAAATTTTATGTGTAAGCATAATTCGACCTACAACCATAAATTAACATTTCTCCCAATTCAGAACTAGATTTGTTTTCTCGTAGAGCTCCAAAACTTTTCCTAAGTTTTCTAGGAAAATTTCAAATGAAGTCCCGAATACAGAGAAATCATCCATAAAAACTTCTATTCCATTATCTATCATACTACTGAAGATAAACATCATACATCTTTGAAATGTTGCAGGTGCGTTACACAGTCCAAAAGGCATTCTTCGAAAAGTAAAGGTTCTATAAGGGCTAGTAAATGTTGTATTTTCTTGATCCTTAGGAGCAATATGTATTTTATGGTAACTAGTATATCCATCCAGAAAGCAGTAGTACTTTTGTCTAACAAGTTTATCTAGCAATTGATCGAGAAAAGGAAGAGGAAAGTCATCTTTTCTGGTGGCGGCATTTAATTTCCTTTAGTCAATACAAATTCGTCATCCATTAGTTTTTCTGGTAGGTATAATTTCATTACATTCATTCATTTCACCTCCCTTTTTCGGTACACAATGTATTGGACTCACCCAAGCACTATCTGAAATAGGATAAATAGCCTTAAGTTGTTCCTTATTTTGATCTTTTGGATTGATCTCAACATTACTTGGAAGTGTTCCAGATGGTCTATTATTAAATCATTTCTTCAGTAGACAACTTCTTATCCTTAAATTGTGAGTTACTATTAAATCCAGGAGGATAAGATGGTCTAAAATTGGTAATTCCTTGACTGTTCGAATTTCCAATTAGATTTTTAGAACTGTCCACCTAGTGTGGGTTAACATTGGCATTACTATTATTCCAATTGATGTTTGGGTGATTCTTCCAACTAGGATTATAATAATTCGAATAAGGATTGTTAGGTATATTAATAGCATTTAAAGTCTCATAAGGTGTTTGAGATTCCGTTATCAATTCAAATGAATTTTCCTCCAACACTCGAGGTGGTCGAGAATAATTCATTCCATATTGATCTCTTTTCTTAGAAAGGGCTGCAATTTGAGAAACTACCATAGTCATCATATCCGAATCATGAACACTAGCTATTATCTTAGGATTTACCCATTCAGAGGGCCATTGAAAATTATTAGTAGTAATTTCTTCAATTAATGTGTATGCTTCATCAAAAGGTTTTGACATTAACGATCCACCAGCAGCAGCATCTATAATAGATCTCAATGATCCCACTAATCCATTATAAAATGTTTGAATTATTAACCAATATGGTAAAGCATGATGTGGACACTTCCTCAGAAGATCTTTAAATCTCTCCCAAGCTTCATATATTGACTCTACTTTAAACTGACAAAAAGATGAACATCATTTCTTAGTTTAGCAGTCTTTGATGAAGGAAAATATTTTGATAGAAACTTCTGAGATAATTCTCCCCAAGTTCTAATAGATCCAGGTGCTAACGAGTTTAACCACGCCTTAACTTGATCCCTTAATGAAAAAGAAAAAAATCTAAGTCTAACAGCATCACTAGACACTCCATCATATTTAAAAGTAGCACACAGTTCTAGAAAACTAGCGAGATGTAAATTTGGATCCTCATTAGGTGTTCCTCCAAATTGATTATTTTGTACCATTTGGATAATAGCAGGTTTAAGTTCAAATGAATTAGCAGCAACATCAGGATTTTGAATAGTTATGTGAATTTCATCTGCTGTTGGGTTAACATAATCTCTTAAAAGTCTTGGAAAATTTCCAATATCATTTCTCTGATTATCTTGATTATTTGCCATTTCGCAAGGATTTTCAACTTATTTTTGTTGCTTTCTAATTTTTCTGACAGTACGCTCTAACTCTGAATCATAAGACACTAAACCTATAGATCCACTACGACACATATACAATCACACAAATACTTTTAAAAAGTAAACAAACACACAATTACACACTACAAAGTAAAGGTTTTCTGTTACTATATTATGAATGAATTCCGTTTATACTTACTTACTTAGTTACTTTGTTACCTTCCACGGTAGCGGCACCAAAACTTGACCGGCAGACTTTATATATGCAAGAATGTATGAACTCAAATTTATAAATGTTTATAATGATTTTTTAAAGTCCAAACACTCAACGCAAGTATACGTATCATATCAAGTAATACAGGACTCTAATGGAGTCTTGGTTATCAATCCCACAAGGAAGTACGAAGTAGAAGAAAGTGTTTCACAATATATATAATATAATACTGAAATCCAATATTCAAATTACACTTAAAGTTTAAGACTTAATTCTACTACCACTATGCAAAAAACAGTAACAATTAATTAAACTACAATTACTTCTAACAACTTTAAAAACATAATTAACTAGCAGACACACTAAACTATGTATTTGAAAGGTTTTTGATATATGAGAAAAGTTTCTTTCCTTTTGTAATGAGAATATGATGTGTGGATTGATATGTAACAATTATCCGTGTTATTGTGATAAATAGGAGCATAGATGTTTCTTTACCCTTAAAAGAGTACCCCCTCTTCTAAGCATGAAAAGAACATTGACATATCCTAAGTTTAGTCACTAAATCTAAGGCTAGGCTGGGAGGATACCAACTCTCACTTCGGAGCTCCCACTCACCCTTCACCTGAAGGCTAACCTTCGATGTTTATTTACTAATCTTAGAACCAATTTAGGGATCTCAGCCTGTCACCCTGAAACCTCCAAATTGAAGTCCATCAAAACACATTTCTCTATTTATTTGCACTTAATTTCCATGAACTACGCAATTCATCCATGGAAATTGAATGGATTCTTCATTATTGTTGTAGGACATTAAATCCTTTCAAAATTAATGTTAAACAACATATTTTAGCATTTTAATTGGCCAAATTGAAAAGTATATTAAGTTTGAAATGAAAAATCATCACAATTTCTTCAATACATTAAAAACACGTCAAATCCACATCAATCCATCATCACATCTCTATGCAAGAAGAAAGAAAAAAGAGATTACTCAGAATTCATGAAGAAGATACAATAAAACATGGATTTTATATATAAAAGAAAAGTCATACAAACCACAAAAGAAAATATAATTTATTTCTTTCTCTTCCCCAATGCAATTCCCTTGAAGTTCCTTTGAATCCTTTTCTCTCTTCTTTACAACACTTGATTCTCTCCTTAGAATGAAAAGGAAGAAGCAATCTCTCACTTTACTCCTTCTCCTTCACTCCTTAGAGAAGAATTCATCTCAAACTCTCACTTCTACACACTCTTCTCCTAAACTCTAACACTTAACACACACTTAAACTACAATAGAACCACTGAAGAAGCACACCATTTTTGTCCAAAAATAATTACTTATAAGTTAGAAATGAAATCCCAAGAGTTTCCATAGGCATCCCTTCAAAAAGTTACCAAAACTCTTCAAATTTGAATTCCACCGACTTTGGGCACCGGCGGTGCCCGATAAAGCGCCGGAGGCGCTCTATCATCCTAATATTTTCTAGAGTCTCTGAAAAATGGCGTCATCGGCGCCCATTCTGGCGCCCGAGACGTCAGAACCTGTTTTCCACCTTTTTGCTCCTTTTTGCTCCTTTTTGCTCTGAATTCGTTCCTTTTCGCTTCTTTTCGCTCCAATCACCTAAAATCATCATACATGCAACAAATCATGAAAAATACTTTTCTTTAAAGAGCAATATCACCAAAAATGGGTAAAATTATATAGTATAAACCATATATATTTTTGGTGCATCAATAACCCGCAATAACCTAATAATAACTGAAAAATAACTCCCGCCCTCAAATACCTATAACTAAGAATAACCATATAATAAGCTATACCCTAAGAATAACCTCTCTCAACAACCCTCAATAAAATGATAATAACCCCTGCCCTAAACCCAACTAACAACACTTAAAATTTATGAACTCAAATTTATATATATATTGATTTAGTTTTCTATTGAGTCACACAATTAAACGCAAGTATACGAATCGCTCAAGTAATACAGGCTCTAGTGGAATCCTGGATATCAATCCCACAGGGAGGCAATTAATTATATGATGTAGCATAGAAATCACTTTTTGAATCACAACACAATTGCAAGTAATTACTAATCTTAAAATAGAAACAAACAGTTGTAATTACTAATTCTACTAAAGTACGTTTTATCTTTCTAGCAAGTTAAACTAACACAAGACTAAATTTATAACAATGTTCAGTTGTAAGAAAGAATATTCCTCCTCTTTAATAATAATATAATGATTTTTATGACATAGATCAGTGATGCAAATGTATTGTGTCAAATAGGAGCATTCCTATTCTTTACCCTTTTCTAAGTGCATAAAGAACATTGGCTAATCCTAAGTTCAGTGCCCAAATCCATGGTTAGGCTAGGAGGATACTGACTCTCACTCCAAAGCTCCCACTTCCCTTCCCCTGAAGGCTAACTCTCGCTTTGGTTTCCAAACCCCAGGACCAAATTGAGGATTTTAGCCTGTCACTCTGAAATCTTTAATTTTTTCGCCCATCAAAATATATTTCCTTATTTATTTGCACTCAACACCCATGAACTACGTCACTCATTCATGAACATTGAATGTGACCTTCACTTTTGTTGTGGAACTCATAATCCTTTCGGAACATATATTTCCCAACAAGTTTTAATAATTTAATTGGCAAGATTAAAAAGTAAATGAAGTACGAAGTGAAAAGGTCATCACAAATTCTCCATAATAAAATAACACGTCATTTCCATATCACAACATTAACACATCACGTAAAAAGAAGGAAGACAAAGAAATCTACTCAAGACTCGTGAAGAAAGCATGACAATATATGGATTATATATATAATAGCAACATCATACAAACCAAGTAAAGAAAAGACAACTTATCTCAAACTCTTTCCTAAGCGAATCTCAAGAAATTCCTTTGACTCCTCTTCTTTCTTCACAATAACACACAATTCTCTCTTTAGATAAGTAAGGAAGAAGAAATCTCTCATTTTTCCTTTCCTCTTACACTCCTTAGATAAGAACACTCAAACCGTAGATTTTCCTAAACAAAATGAAAAGACACACTCACTCTTCACTCCCTCACACTCTAAACTCTCTCCCCCTCACTAAATTTGGCTCCAAAATAGTTTAAATCCGGCCATAACTGATTTCCCAAGAGTTTATTCAAGAATCCCTCCAAAATTCAACCAAACACATTGAATCTAGTTTGAAATCGGGATAGGGCTCGGTCCAGCGCAGGATAGGGCGCCGTCTGGTGCTATTTTCTACCTTCTGGTCCAAAGTCTCTGTAAATTGGTGCAGTCTAGTGCTGGTGACAGCACCGTTAATTGCTAGTTCAATAAAATGCACTTTTGTTCCATTTTGCTCCAAATTTGCTCCTTTTCACATCCTTTTGCTCCAAAGTCCTAAAATCCTTGTACTTGCATGAAATCATGAAAAATACATTTCTTTAAAGTGTAATATCATCAAAAATAGGTATGAAATGGACATTAAAAAGCTATCAAATTTTTAGTGTATCATCTTAGCAACCCTTATATTGGGAAGACCTTTGATACTATATACCATGACTATAGACGACTCTCTCGAAACCATGTTAGCTCAAGACAATGACAAGGTTAAGAAAAATACTCTCTAATACTTGAGTCAATGTCTGATTCTAATGAAGGTAATGTACCCTACTATTGAGATGGATTGTTTGGCTCTAATCTTTGCTACACAAAAGCTTAGACATTACATGCTTTCTCACAAGGTCAACCTTATTTTGAAAGTTAACCCATTGCAATATCCGATGACCTGACAAGCGCTTCTGGTAGGCTTTCAAAGCGGTCAATGATTTTATTGCAATTTGACATAACATTTGTACCTCTTCGTGCTATCAAAGAGCACATCTTAGCAGACTTCCTCGCGACACACCCGTTACCAGTTGACTCCCCACTCAATGATGAGTTGCGGGATGAACAGATAATGAGTTTAGAAGACCTTAATGACTAACATTGGAAGATAATCTTCGATGGAGCTTCGTTAGCATATAAGGATAGAGACTCCTAAACAGTGGTACCTTGCAAAGCAGGAGTCAGATTAATCTTCATCACACTAGAACAAGGGATTTTGCAGTATTCCTGCCACTTAACAAAGCCATGCACAAATAATGAGGATGAATATGAATCTTTGATAACTGGACTAAAATTGGTCATATTCATTGATATAACGGACATTGACATCTACGATAATTTGTGGTTGATCATTCAATAGGTAGCCAGACAGTACAAAACTCTGAAACTAAAGCTGGAATAATTCCTACAGTATATGATGAAGTTGTCGGAATGAATTCCTAATATGACTCTATATAGAATTATGTGAGGAGAGAATGCTCTTGTCGATGCCATTGCAAGACTCGCTAAGGAATTTGTCTATCTGCAGTAGAATTCCGTTGAATTAATGGAATAAGAATGACATGTCCTCTCACAGATCAACATGGAAAGTCTGAACAAGTTTGAGAATGAATAGACACTTACAACAATCACAGAAGATAAAGAGGATTATCGTTAGTTGTTTGTCGAATGTTTGCTGAAAGGAAAGCAGCCCACTAGATAAAGAAGACAACATTGTCCTACACTTTGATAGACAATGTTCTATACAGAAGGTCCTTCGACCACCTGTGGCCCAGATGTCTCAGCAGAGCAAAGGGTAGAGAAATCACCAAAGAGGTGCACTCCAAACTTTGAAGCGCTACCAGTCTGGGCCAAAGATTAAAGCGAAGATCAAGAGACTAAGATATTTTTGGCCAAAGATGATGACAACTGGCATGAAAATGGCAAGAAATTGCCACCAATGTTAGATACATTGAGTGTTCCTCTATCAACCCCCAAATGTGCTACATCTGACAATAACATCGTAACGTTTTGAGTTTTGGGGCACACATATTGTGGATCCAATAGATCCTCTGTTTTCGAAAGGACGCCAGTTCATATTTGCAGCAACAAATTACTTCTCCATGTAGGCAAATGTAGGTCACTAAAGGAAGTTACAGCGCAACACATTTTGTACGTTTTCCAAAATCAGATCGTATATATATTTGGCATACCACAAAGAATGATCTCTGACAATGGCTCGGCTTTCAGAAGACTAAAGTCAACAACTTCGTTCAATGATACAACATAGATTGGAGATACATTATGATCCATTACCCTAGGGCGAATGGATTAGTAGGAGCATTCAATAAGATGCTCATGCAGATTTGAAGAAGCACCTCAAAGACAACAAGTGACAATGGCGTGAGAAATTGTTGGAAGCCTCATGGTCAAACCAAATAATGATCAAAACTCTGATGCAGTTACGCTATATGCTATAGTGTATGGTTCTAAGGATATGCTTCCTTTGGAAGTACAACTCCCATCACTCAAGATAGTGGTGGCAAGCAAATATACGATAGTGGACAACACAAAAATCCAACTCGAGGAACTAGAGAATCTCGCAAGAAAGAGTTTGTCAGCAGAATAGAATTTAGAGCTATATCAGACAAAGATGATATGAGCCCATGACAAGCTAGTGCTCATGAAGACTTTGAAAGTTGGCAAATTAGTTCTCATTCTTCGGAGACCTATCCTTGCACACCTCAAGTTAGGATGAAAATTAGAGTCTACCTAGGAGAGACCGTTTGTGGTGGAAAAAGTTTACTCGGGAGGATAGTGCCATCTCATGGATTTCCGAGACAAAAGACCAATGTTACAAATAAACAGACAATTCTTAAAGAAATATTACTTGTCGTGATGAGCCTACGATAAACGTTTGCCTTCACGGCACCGATAGAATAATTGTCTATAAACTTGTTCAAGGACTAAATGAGATAATAAAAATTGTTCCTTTAATGAAATTTTTAATGAAACAAAATCAAATCTTCCTTAATTTTCTAAAAAAAAAGAAAAAAATAAGCCAAATCAATGAACAGAAATTTACACACTCACACACACACACACACACAGATATATATATATATATATATATATATATATATATATATATATATATATATAAACATTAAAACTAAAAATAAAATTAATTAACAACAACTTATTGTTCTTGTTCGACTTGAGATTCAGAACACTGACGTTTGTCCTACCTTCTTTGCAGAAAAATGTCAGACTTGAGGTTGATATTCTCATTCCAAAACGACATTCACCTCGTACTCAATGAGCAGTGGGTGACAAATTAAGCTTTCACAGACTTTGACATAGCATGCTGATGCGGGACTTATATTTTTGAAAGAATTTATAAACTCAAGTTTATATATTTATAATGATTTTGTAAAGTCCAAGAACTCAACGCAAGTATATGTATCATATCAAGTAATACATGGCTCTAATGGAGTCCTAGTTATCGAGGGAAGCACGAAGTATAAGAAAGTGTTTCACAATATATATAATATAGCACTGAAATCTGATACTCAAATTGCACTTAAAGTTTAATACTTATTTCTACTACCATGATGCTCCACTTTATATTTTGCAAGAATTTATTAACTCAAATTTATAGATTTATAATAATTTTGTTAAGTCCAAGCATTCAACGCAAGTATACGTATCGTATCAAGTAATACATGGGCTCTAATGTCCAAGCATTCAACGCAAGTATACGTATCGTATCAAGTAATACATGGCTCTAATGGAGTCCTAGATATCGATCCCACAGGGAAATATTGAAGTTTTAAGAAAACGTTACACAATGTGTAATAAGCACTAAAGTTAAGGTTTACTACTTACTACTACTATGCAGGAAACAGTAAGAACAACGAAAAAGTAAAATTAACTAACTACAATTACTTCTAATAACTTTAAGAACAGAATTAACTAATAGACACACTAAACTAAGTATTTGAAAGGTTTTTAATATATGAGAAAAGTATCTTTCCTCTTGCAATGAGAATATGATGTGTGGATTGATATGAAATAATTATATATATTATTGTGCCAAATAGGAGCATAGATGATTCTTTACCCTTAAAAGAGTACCTCCTCTTCTAAGTAAGAAAAGAACATTGACATATTCTAAGTTTAGTCAATAACTCTAAGGCTAGGCTGGGAGGATACCGGCTCTCACTTCGGAGCTCCCACTCACCCTTCACCGCAGGTGAACCTTTGATATTAGTTACTAATCTTAGAACCAATTTGGAGATTTCAGCCTGTCACCCTAAAATCTCCACATTGAAGTCCATCAAAACATATTTCCTATTTATTTGCACTCAATTCCCATGAACTACGCAATTCATCTATAGAAATTGAATGGATATTTCATTATTATTGTAGTACATTAAATCCTTTCAAACTTAATGTTCAACAACATATTTTAACATTTCAATTGGCCAAATCAAAAGTAAATTAAGTTTTAAATGAAAAACCGTCACAATTTCTTCATTACATTAAAAATACATCAAATCCACATCAATCCATCATCACATCTCTATGCAGGAAGAAAGACAGTGGGGACTACTCAGAATTCATGAAGAAGATACAATAAAACATGAATTTTATATATAAAAGAAAAGTCATACAAACCACAAAAGAAAATACAACTTATCTTTTTCTCTTCCCCAATGCAAGTCCCTTAAAGTTCCTTTTAATCCTCTTCTCTCTTCTTTACATCACCTGATTCTCTCTTTAGAATGGAAAGGAAGAAGCAAACTCTCACTTTACTTCTTCTCCTCCCCACCTTAGAGAAGAATCCCTCTCAAATCTTCACTCTACACTCTCTACTCCTATACCTTAACACTTTACACTCACTAAAACTACACTAGAACCAATGAAGAAGCACTCTAGAACTCTCTCTTCTCTTTTCCTTTCATCCAAAAGCAGTTTCTTATAAGATAGGGACGAAATCCCAAGAGTTTTCACAGGCATCCTTTCAAAAAGTCGCCAAAAATCTTCAAATTTGAAATCCACCGACTTCGGCCGATGGAGGCACCCGATAGGGCACTGGTGGCGCTCTAATGTGCTATTTAATTGCTGTGCTCTCTGGATTTGGGCTCCAGTGGCGCCAAAAACACTTTTTCACCATTTTGCTCTATTTTGCTCCTTTTTACTCCGGATTCGTTTCTTTTGTGCTTCTTTTCGCTCCAATCACCTAAAATCATCATACCTACAACAAATCATGAAAAATACCTTTCTTTAAAGTACAATATCACCAAAAATGAACAAAATTAGATAATAAAAACTATATGTATTTTTTAGTGCATCAGAATCCCCCAAACTTTAACTATTACTTGTCCTCAAGTAATATTTTTACTAGATAAAATATAACTCTAGGCAATGTACTTTTCAACTGTAAGACACTAAAATTTTTCATTCAAAAAAATATATTGGTTAGATTTTCAGAAAGAAATTCAGTAACTCAGGTCAACACTACAGGTATAAGAATATTCAACAATCAAATCTAAGAGTTCTAGTCTTCTATTTATTTCAAGATGAACTATAATTTGTTACATTAAGAGTGCCTCAAAAGATTATGTGAGAAAGGAGTTCATGTAAACTTCATTAGAATGTAGGCCAGTACTTAAAACATAAATTCAGAAATGAAATCAAGTTCTCCCTTTAAGATAATTTAAGTGAAGTTAATTTTTAATTAGACACTCCTCAAGTTTGTCGTCATAAACATTTTTCTTTCTTTTTCTTTTCTTTTCTTTTCTTTTCTCTTTTCTTTTTAGGAATTGTTCTTCAATCCTTCTTTTCTTTTCTTTTTCTCTTTTCTTTTAGGGATTGTCCTTCAATCCTTCTTTTCTTTTCTTTTTTTATTGAGGATTACTATATCTAGATAGCCTTTAATGATTTTGAACTTCACTCTCCTCTTTCTAAAGTTCAAACTTGAAATATCTCCTTACTTTATAGTTAAGCATAAGTTTCATTATTCATCATAAAGTTACAATCTCTTCTTAACACACAATACTTTAAGTCCCTTAACATTTTAAAAATATAGTTTTCTTTACTTTAAATAGTTAACTATAATCAAATTCGTTCATACCAAGTATCTTACTTCTATAAAATCAACCTTTATCACTAAAAATTTTCATCCTATCCTTCCTTAATATTCAATTGAAATAAAAAGTTTTAGTTATCTTATAATGAGGTTCAACTGCCAGAAGTTATGCTAATAATTTTTGAAAATATAATAATTGAGAAAATTAAAAGTTAGTATTTTTCTATCCACCCCCAAACTTAAATTTTTCAAATAGTCAGAGTAGAAGAAAACTAACCTCTCTGTGCTGGGATCTTGAAATCTTCAACAGCTATCTGGTATTAATCAAAATTTACAACTAGCAGACATGAAACAATTAGTAGCAGTGATATAACAATTTTAAATAATTGCATTTGTAAAGAAAAATTAACATTAAACATCTAAACATCCAACATAACACTATAAAATGAAAAAAACTATCACACTACTAACAGTATAACTAACAGTTTTAATGTTTCAGTACAACATAACAGTACAACATGAAAAGTAAATAACACTACATCACAACAGTACAACACAGGGTACACATCATATGAAAAGTAAATACCCACTACACCACATCCGTACAACACAACAGACTAAGAACAACATAAATAAATCAAATAATCTACCAGTCTCCATCACCAGAATCAGCAGCAGGGTCATCAGCAGGGTTAGATCTATATGGTGTATAGCTGGAGCAAGTAGGAAATATCACATCGGACTCCCCCTCATAAATCTGACCTGAGCATCATAATAAGCAATACCAAACTCAACTATCGTCTGTAGATAATCTTCATTCACATCACTCCTCGCCTCAAATACATACATTCGATCATGGAGTCTATCCATACTAGCACTCTGTAGTCTCAGCTGCACCATAATATCAGATAAGGTAGGCGGCTCAGAAGTAGATGGAACATCATAACTAGTAGTAGGAATATCAGTACTCCTACGCTCAACTCTGGCTCCCACATGAGACTCATAAGTAAGGATAATATTCTTTGTAATAGGTCTCAATGGTATAGCCACTTTCTTAGAACTACTGAACTCCACTCCAGACTGAACATAAAGGGCATGAACTAAAGCAGGATGTCCTAATCCTCTAGTGGTCTCCCCTCTAGCAATCATCTGAATATTCTTGTAAATAATAGCTCCAATATCAATCTTTTTCATCTTCTGAATATAGTAGTTCATAATCGCTTTATCTCTAGTAACTTCGCTGTAGTGATAAGATGGTAATAGTCTTGCAAAAATAAAATAATGCCAAACTTTTGAAGCAACATTAAAAGTGGAGGCGGGGAAATTTATCAACTATTTTTTACTTACTATCCATTCTCCTCGCCCGTCAGTTAGAAAAGCAATAAATTCTCTCATATTCTCCCTCCCAGTGTCAAAGTTTTCGTATTCACACACGAATGGTTCCCGAGTCTGATAGAAAGCATTGATACGTTGAGAAGTAAACTCAACCGTCTTCCCTCTAACAAGCACATACTCAGTCTCAGTCCAGGGTATGTTAGAATAGAATTCTCTAACAACTCCCATAACAACATTCGCAGTGAAATAACAAAATCGTTCCCATTTTCGCTATGAAATTAATTGTTCTACAGATCCGCCAGGACTATCAAAAGCTCGATCCTGGATACACTTCTTGTTGTGAAGGATAGAATTATAGCGAAATTGGGCTTTGATGTTAACAAACCTCTCCTCATCAAAATCCAATTTCCACTTCTCTCTTTGAGCCATGTAAATTTCTAAAATTTGCAAGAAATTTCCAATAAACCTCAAATTCACAATGTAACAAACTCCAAACACAATTCTAAACAAGTAAGAGCAAATTTCATCATGGAAATCTCAAATTCCCTTTAAAACTCCAAAAATTCCACCATAAGAAATGTGAGAGATTTATATGGTCAAAATCCAATAATTTTAACTTAAAGTGAAGCTCTTACCAAGAGAAGTGCAAATTCGGTGTCGAAAAGCTAATCTCCTTAAATTCGAGATCTAGCAAGCCCTAGATCTTCAAAATCGCGAAAATGGAGGAGGAAGACGAAGGAAATGGAAAAATTTGCTGGCCCAGGGCAAAAATCGCGAAATCGAGGGTTTTAGGCCTTTTTCTGGATTCGGGCGCCGGCAGCCTCTATTTAAATAAATTGGCCAACTCTTTGGATTTGGGCGCCGGCGACGCTAGTCCAAAATATTTTCTGGGTCTGAAATGTTTTTCGTAATTTCAATCGTTTTGATGTCCACAATGATGTTTAACAATTCAATAGGCATTTATATCATCCCGTAAGCAATAATTAACACAATTTTTCACACAAACAATACACAACAATCTTATATATATAAAATGTAAGTTACATCATAGACACTAAATATGTTCATTCAAACCAACTATTCTTAGATATTTAGTGCAACAAGTACTCTACGATAAGCAAGCACTAAGATCTAAGCACACAATGAAAGTAAACACATCCAAATCCAAGTTCAAATCTCAAAGCAAATACTACACAAACCAAACATAACTAAGCAAAGCAAACTAAACACACAACAAACACAAGTAGAATCCGTCAATTACTCCACATCAGTTTCTGAAATATCCTCTCCTCTAATGTCTCCAATTGATTTCTGATGCACTGTTGACCTCATTTTTGATGAGGTCTTCCCTTCTTCTTTTTAGTGCTTAGGATCTAGCCTTAGGCTTTTCCTTTGACTATCTTAGAGGACTAGAATTGGGACCCGCCTTTTAGAAATTCAAACCACTTCTAAACTCCCCGCAAACTCCACAAACTTGACTATAGACCCCTAATCACCTGGAGGGTTGAAATCAAATGTGGAAATTTAAAGGATGAGTTCCTATAGGATTCTTTCGGCCTTAGATCGCTCTGGCGGCCCGGTCCGTGAAGGGGCCGACTTACACTACACTTACATACTACATTTCCACACACTTCCTAAAACCACACCTATACCCAACTTAACCTCCCGACTCATGTAGGTGATTCACATGGATGGTCCTTAACCCCTAAGCTCTCGGCTAAGAGGGTTAGGAACAACATAGTGAATGCCTCAAATGAGTCCTTTCATGGCTCATATGGGCTTGAAATGGCTTCATGGCTCAACCAAAATGACTTCTTTCCACCTAGATTCACCCAATCTTCAATTTCCCAAATTTTCAATTTTTGACCCCCGGACCCTACACCTACTAAACATACCCAAAACCCTTAAAATTACCCAAATTTTTGCAAAATTTCCAAATTACCCAAAATTTTCCAAAATCAATCCCAAACATCTCCACATCACTCAAATTGATCATCCATACCCAAAAATACCAAAGATTCCAAAAATACCCCCCAATACCCTCCAAATACCCAAAATACCCTTCTTGGCCTAAAAATCCAAAAATTCAGAAAATTCCCAGAAAATTCCAGAAAATCCTAAATATTCCCAATTTCATTTTGTCCAACTACACCATGGGCCAATTTTGTCAATTTACCCTACTTTTGTCAAAACCCCCAAATCGACCCATTTTAACCCAAAGTGAACCCAATGTTAAACCAAACCTATCCAATTGACCCAAATTCTGGTCCAATTCAATTCTAAACTTCAATTCAACATTCCCAATACCAATCTAGACCAAATCCAAGTCCAATTTGATTGACATTTGGATCCAATCTCACTTTTGGCCTTAAAGCCCAATTTGGATCCATGACCCAAACTTAACCCAAACTCACCCAATTCAACTCCAATTAACCTCAAATCTTTTCTAAATCTTCCTTAAAATTCCCACAAACAAAACCCTAACATGATTTGCCCAAAATTTAGACCCAAACCCCACTCAAACTCAACCCAAGGTTAAAAGGCCCATTTTTGACCTAAGCCCAAACCTAACCCAAATTCAACCCAATTCAAATCCAAATCACCCCCAATTTGTTTCAAATCACTCATGACACATCTATGAGCTAAACCCAACAATTATTTGGCCCAACCTCTTTACAAAATTCCCATCCATAAATTCATTTTTAAACTTAAGGGCCCATTCCTTAAACCATTTTAAAAGCCCACTTCCACCAAATCCAAAGCCCCAAAAATTCTTCCAAAGCCCATATGACATTTCCCCTCATCATACTTTCAATTAAAATCATCCCTAAGTCCTAAACCATTGATCAAATATTTCTAAATGAAGCTTCATCCAAATTTCCACCAAATTATCCAAAATCCTTAAAATCCTTTTTTATGAAATCGACCAAACTTTTCGCTAAGCCAAAGGTGAGCCATGAAGCCATGCATGAGCCACATGTGAGCCATGAGAGCTTTGGACACTCCACCATGCCATATTGGGTAAGAAGAGGGGGGCTTTCCTTAATCCCTAAAGCTCATTAGCCTTAATCATGTTTCACCTAAACTTAAATTTAATCCAAATATATTTGGATGGAGACTTCTCCATGCCAAACCAACTCGATCCCTTTGATCCCCCACAAGATCCAAAGCCACCTCAAGGGTGCACCAAGCCCAAATGGGTGGATTGACCCATTTAGACTCAAAACTAGCCATGCCCCATTCTACTTTGATTCAACCACTTTACACATGGCATTTGCCAATTGCCTACACTAAACCCCAACCCCGACCCACCCGACCAAGATGGTGACCATCGCTCAGGCCGCCGCCACTGTGCCGCCGGAAAACACCATGGCCGAGAGCTCACATGTGAGCCAACATTGAAATTCTCACTTGTTGAGCCGCCCCATGCCTAGTGGTCACCATGGTCGTTCTTCTCTCACTCGCAGCAACCGATCCCAAGCCCTAACTCCCCCGGGAGGCCCCTCACCAGCTCTATTTAAACTCCACCCTCTCGGCCATGAAAGAAGAGAAGCATAAACCTTGCCAAAACTCTGTCAAAATTGTTCCAGCACCCTCTTCCACCCTTAGAGCACTTGATCCCCGAGTGAATTCCCCGCCATTTCTCCTCCGAAAGCTCAATTTCGCAGTCGAAATTCCACCCAAAACCAGGACACTTCTCCACAGCTGAGCCAATTCCCAAATCGATTGGCTCTACACCTTCACCGGACCAAGAGAAGGTGTCCACCATCAAAAGCCCCATCTCCGTACCACCCAGCTATGCTCCAAACCTCCAAGCTTTGTGATCGGGCTTGGTCGAAATCATATCCGTACAATTCACTGCACTCGGAGACTTCATCCTGAGCATGCTGAGACCCAATCGAAGGTGCAACAACTTTCGATCGAAGCCACACTTCTCCGAGCCAAGGTATGAACTAACTCTTCATCCCGAGCTTCCGGAGATTCTCCATTTTAAATGCTTTAGTTTCAATGCATGTTAACCGTATAGATGTGTTCGTCTCTTCAAGACGAATCCATAGAGTATAAGAACATAAAAATCCATCGAGAATCGAGCGAGATCTTAGGGATTTAGTGTGGACGACTCTCGGGTGAGAACGCTCGGGGACGATGAACGGATGCCGTCCATTCAATACACGCGCGGACGGACGGCTCGGATGGCGTCGGACTCGGAGACGCGTACGAGAACCGCGGGGCCCGGGCCGCCGACTCAAGTGGCGGCGTCGAATGGGAGCGCGCCGCACGGCCTTTCGGAGCCGCCGAGGATGCGTTGGCGCCGACTCGGATAAGTAGAAAATTAGGGATTTTTTGATTTATTTAATTCCCTAAACTTCAAAAATTCATATCTCCGTGTAGAAAAATCGAAAAATAAAATAAAATTACCCTCTTGCTCAAGTGAAGAGAGGAGAATAATGTGGAAAAGAAATCACTTAATTTCATCAAATATTTTATTTTTTATGATTTATTTACTCTCTGCATTGTTTTAATTCTCCATGCATGCATACAATTCACTATGGCATGAGACCATAGAAGCTTTCAAGCCTCCGAATTTGGGAACATTCCCCGAATTTTCCAAAGTCGAGGCCATCCCTATGAGGAGTTCTTGATTTTTCAAGTTCAGTGTCACTGTTTTGAGTATTTTAATTCCACTAAATAGCATGTTGTGAAATAAATTCTAGGAAAATTTGGTGATGTTCCTTATGACCAGTAAAACCCTAGTGAAAAATAGATTTTGGCTTAGTTCATTCAAAATAACCCTAATCGGCTTAAACACCCAAAATAGGTCTTTAATTAATTAGAGTTAACCAGGTATCAAATTGACTTGAAATCAATTCTCCACTGACTTTTAGGATCAGAGGAATCCACCATAAAAATTCTGAGGTCAATTGGACTTGTTAGCCCCACTAATCGGGTCGATTAAGTCACTTAGCCATTTTAAACTTTAAAAATTCATAAATTTTAAAATACTTTTTAAAAATCCATCAAATTGGTTTTGGAGCCTCTCTGATATCAGGGGAATCTAAGAAAATTAAAATTTTAATTTTCTAAAAAAGTTGATTTTTAATAATATTTTAATATTTTTAATAATTAAAAAATAATAAAAATCACAAAAATAATAAAATTCACCAAAATGTCACATTTTGAATTTTAATCACTCAGGAACAAATCCCACATTTTTCTTAGGTCTATTTAGTGAGATATTGAATTTTAAAGCCCTAGGGTAATTTTAAAATTAAAAAAATGTATTTTCTAGCATTTTCACTAAAATAATTATAATAAATCATAGAAAAATCAGAAAATTGCAAAATTTGCTTCTCTGGTTTCCTTGATATCAAAGAGATTTTTGAAAAATATAAAACCCATTTTTTCAACATTTATTTTATTTTTAAATTAATTAACACTCCAAAACTCAAAATAATTATAATAAAAATAATATAATTCAAAAAATCACCAAAATTAGTCCAAGTGCTTCTCTGGTCATTAGGAATATCCCCTAATTTTCTTAACGACAGAAACTTTCCCTTGGTCATGTTATTAAATTTTCCTTGAAAATCTCTATTTTCCACCAAAAATAATTATATAAATAAATTAAATACAGAAAAAATCACATTTTCTCCTCTCATGTCTTTATTGACATATGAGTGAAGTCACATAAAAATTTCAAGTTCATTTGGGTTCAATTTAGTGAGTTATGAAATTATTAAGCTTAAAGGGTAAAATGGTAATTAAAATCTTTAATCCTTAATTAAAACTTTAGGTTTAATAAAAAATCAACAAGTAAAATATTTGATCTTAATCTGGTTTGGATGATTGAAATTTAAATAATTAAAGGGTAGAAACCCATTAAATAATTTTAAAATGATTAAACTTTAATTAAATAATAGATTAAATTTGGAGGAATAATAAATCGGAATTATTAAAATAAGGGATATTTATTAGGAAGAGATTTATTCTTTAATTTAAAAATCCCTAAACTAATTATATCATTAATACTCAATTTTTAATTAAAATGATAACTCAAATTTAAAATATTAAAAGACTTAATTAAATTATTAAACTCTTTTGAAATTTCAATTAAAATTAAAAATAAAGTAAATTAAAGATAAATTAAAATTAAATTAAATTAAATTAAATTAAATTAAATTAAATTAAATTAAATTAAATTAAATTAAATTAAATTCAATTAAATTAAAATTAAATTAAATTAAATTAAAAAAAATTAAATTAAATTGAACTAAATTAAAATTAAATTAAATTAAATTAAATTAAATAATTAAATTAAATTAAATTAAATCAAATCAAATTAAATTAAAATTAAATCAAATCAAATTAATTAAACACCAAATCAAATTAAATTGAACTAAATTAAAACTCAATTAAATTAAGTTGAATTAAATATAACATCACCTAAGACATAAAGAATTCAAAATAAATGAAAAGCAACTTGAACACTATTCCAAATTTAAACCCTTTAACTTAAATCAAATCATTTGAATACTAATTTACCCTTGAAAGCTTTGATTATTATAACTCCTAAATGGAACATCAAATGAAGTGTTACCTCATTCATAGGATATTCAAATGTCCTAGTTCACTGAGCAAGTTAACAAGACTTGAAAACCTCGGACGATCGATTCATTTATATAATTAAATTCATTCGGACTTAAAACAATCCCGGAAATATTGAAAAGATGTTTAAGATTCTTCTTAAGCACTTCCTCAATATGATAGGATATTTATAAGAACAATTGGATTTAATCGTTCTTCGATGAAGAAAATCGTCCTCAAACAAAAACACAAAGAACCTAGACGTCATAGAGAGTCGACTAGCTATAGTGATTAGGAATTTGGTAGAAAACCATAACCTTTCCCCTAGCTTTACCTAGGAACTTGCTTAAATATTCTAATTGTGTTTTAAGTGCAGCTTGGGATGACGGGAAGATCCTCCGGTACGCTTTTATTTTATCGCAATTTACTTTCTTGCAATTTACTTTCTTGCAATTTACTTTATTGCAAATGCATTTTACTTTTCTTGCATGATAAAACGATCGTTGCATGAAAACCCACACCTTTAGGATAGTCCCTAAAACTGAAACCAAAACTAAGTTAAAAGTCATCGCAAGATAAAATTCACCGCCACAACATTTCAAAATATAAAACAACTCAAAATTTAATCACAAACGAACACAAAACTACAATCGCAACTAAATTAAAACGCCCGTTGGATGATCGGGAATACCTCGGATGATGTAACCTACGTGTTGCTAACGGATTTCCTACGGTCTAAATGAAAGTGTGGAACTCATTCAGCTGAGTTTAGCAAATTCATCCTGACTAAGTGAATCCGATAAAAATAATGATGCCGGAAGGATGGAACCGTGGGATCTTAACCGGTGTCGTTATAATCAACTTTAAATTTGTTTTAATTAAAACATGAAAAACACTTGGAAATTAAGACTTCTCTAAACCAAAACACTTTTCTCATCCCCCGATTTATGATTTCTAAAACTAAACCTCTCGCAACAACCAGGAGCTTGGAGCATGGTAGGCAGCACGGCCATCGTCGTCGACAGAAACTTAAACCTACTTCAAGAAAATCTTCTTAGAATTAAAACAACAAAGCCATAGGATTTCGAGGTAGCTCGCTTAGTGCAACATAAATCCTCAACTCTTCGTTGGCATTTGCATCGCAAATTAAGCCCTAACCTAGTCTTAGATTCCGAGGTAGTCGTCCGATACGACATAAACCCTCACATCTTCTAGTGCTATTTGTTTGATTTTATCATACAAATATAAGCCCTAATTAATTAAAATTGGCAAGATTGAAATACTAAATAAACATTAGGACTTTCCTAAATTCAAGCCAAACAATAGGATAGTCGGGAAATTACCGAAGTTCACTTCGAATCGTTGATTTCTCCTACCTTTCTTCCTTTGGATTCACAAAACAAAATGTTCCAAATTCGATCCATTCCCTATCGAAATTCCAAAATTCAATCTTCGAAAACCTTAAAGTTCGAAATTCTCGAGAGCAGTAATTATCGGTTATTATCGAGAGTTTTCTTAGGTGATTCCCGTCACTTAAGATGTAATTAACTATAGGGGCTTGCCCTTATAGGGAGTTTTAAAGAACCTGGTAATATAAACCCCGTTTAATACTTTCATATTAAGCAGGGAATTTGTCGGCTTATAAAATTGGTTCGCAGTACCAAACGGATGTCACAAAACTTCTAGTTTATTTGATCGAGCCCCACCCTCAAGCGATGTGTCTATCTTTAGGATAGATACACGGCTTATGGGTGCGGTGCTCGTTTATATAAACTATTCGGGATGTGAGATCGGTTTAATCTCATATCTTAAAACTTTCAAATTTAAAATTATTTTCAAAGTCAAATACTACTTTCTAAATTATATATATATTTAAATCAAATTTAAAATTTAAATTCGCCGACAACTTCTGTTAGGTGACCCCTTTTAAAAAACATCACACAACCTAAAAAATATGCCGACATGCACAAACAAGTTATAGAATGGACGTAATGGAAATTCGTCAAATGATTCTTCAGCAATCACCACGTTCTTCTTCATAAGATTGATCAAGCCCATCACAATTCGACTAGTGTGATCGAATTGCTCTTTCATTCTCTAATCTATATGATCAAATAAATCAGAAATGTTATTGATCGTATTCATAATGTTTCGTACCTCTTTCTCCAATTATTTGATCCTCTTCAATATCATTCTGGAACCTTCAGGAAAATAGGGTTGAATCGGCTGTGAAGACTGTGTTGGTTGATCAGCAAGCAAATTCATGTCATCTTCATCTCCAACTATATGGTAGTCGTAGGGATTAGTTTGATCAATAGGCCTCCATGGAAGAAGAACCTTTTCACAACTTTCATAAGGAACCTGTGACTGACTACATAACAGAAATATGGTGGACGAGTGTCCAAGCCCATATTTAGAGCGATGCAAAATTAATCCAAGTACTGATTTCACAAAAATATTACCAATGTCAACCGGCCTCCTGACGACAAGAAAATGTATTAAGAAATTCATACCCATTTTATATGAAATTGCACTTTAAAGAAAGGTATTTTCTATGTTTTAATGGAGGAATGAAGATTTGTAGGTAATGGGAGAAAAAAGATAAAAAAGGAGAGAATCTGGAACAAAAAAGACTAAAATAGATGAAAATTGAACTATCCCGCCGACGGCGAGGAAGAGGCCGCCGCGATGAGATTTTCCCGATAGCATTTGAATATATTACAAAGAAGCCCGTCGATGTTGAGATCGAGCCCGCCGACAGCGAGACTGAGCAGTTAACCATTCTTCAAGAAGCCCGCCGATAGCGAGATCGAGCCCGCCGACGGCGAGACAGTTGATTCAAGCCAAATGCGTTGAATCTGGACGCTTTTTGAAGAGGCGCTTAAGCAACCTTTGGAAATATGACTCCTTTTATATATAGAAATGATTTTTGTGTCATGGTGTAGTAGTTAAGTGGTCGTTAAGTGTCGTTTAAGTGTCATTTAAGTGTAATCTGAAAGTCAGTAGTGTGTTTAAGAGTGTTTAAGTTAGTGTCTTGGTGAGTATTTGAAGTGTGTTGTACAAAAAAGGAAGAGTCAAAGGAACTTCAAGGAGTCTGCTTGGGAAGAAGATTCAAGATAAGTATATTTGTTTATTGTTTTATAACTTTAAATGAAATCCAAGTTTTGTGTTATTCTTCCTATGCATTCTGAGTAGTTTTCTTTGTCTTTCTTCTTGTTGATGAGATTTCGTGAAATGAAGAATTAAAGTAGTTGTGCCTAACAATATTAAATAAAGATTGTGATAATCTTTTTACTTAAATCTTAATTTAATTTCAATTTGGCCAATTGAATTGTTAACATATGTTGAATTATCAACTCTAGTAAAGATTACATCCAAAATTCAGGGAAGTCAAAAGTCTTGGAAGGAGGGTGCAAATAAATAAGGAAATATTAATTATCTGGCGTATAATTGGACATTTTAGTGTGACATAGTAAAATATTCAATTCGGTCCTATTGTTTGGGAGCTGAAGTGTAGATGTTATCCGTCAGGCGAGGGGAACATGGGAGCTCTGAAGTGGCAGCCGATATCCTCCCAGCCTAGCCGCAGATTCAGTAACCAAACATAGGATTAGTCAATGTTCTTTGCACCTGGACCAAAGGGTTAAGAATAGGAATACTCCTATTTGGCACAATATAATTCTAAACTCATTTAATTCTTCATTCACTTAATTCTCTCAACAAGGAGAAAGATACTTTTCTAAGTTGCAATCTTCTATTTAATCTTTAAGTAATAGTTTTTAGTATAAGTGTTTTTAGTTTCCGTATACTAGATTAGTAATTACAATTGCTGAATTTAGTCCTTAAGTCTCTAACTTCCTTGTGGGATCGATATCTAGGACTCCATTAAAGCCCTTTATTACTTGAGCGATACGCATACTTGCGTTGATAAATAGGGGAGGGAGTACAATTACTATTTTACTTGAAAAACATTTATAAAGCTTAGCAAACATATATACCCTCAAATTTCCACCCTGCTCTCCCCCGAGCCGGTCAAGTTTTTAGCGTTATTACTAGGGATTTTTATCTCTTAGTAATCGTGTTGAATACTTATATTTATAACAATTACTGCTGTGCAATCACCTCCCAGTTTGAATACACAAATTCAAAATGGCGCTTTCCTTGGTTACCTTACTAATCTTCAATGTTGGAAATAAGTTTGTCGAAATGAAGTAATGCCACTGCTTCGATACTAGATTGAGAGATACAGATAGAAAACTCATGTATCCATTCTCTCTAACTTTCCATTCTTCATTCTCATCCGTCAGATATCAATATACATCATTCATATTATCCCTCGTGACATTGAAATTAGAATAATGGCAAATAGGTACGTTCTTGATCATAAAAGAGATCGTTGATTCGTGCAAGAGTGAATTGAACAACTCTACCGTGTACAAATACAAACCCTTGGTTGATCCCGTAAAGATTTGCATAAAACTCTTTCACGACTAGAACAACAACCGTAGCGGTAGTGTAGCAAAGCACTTCCCAACGTCTCTCTTTAATAATTTCTTCAATTCTAGTAGTAGGATTATTCGTACCTCGATTTATGAAGCCTCTTTCCTTGATAATCCTTTTTTTCATCATCACTTTGTTGAGAAAACACTGCACTTCAAAACTTTTGAACTTCCTTCAGTTGAAAACACGAAATTGAGGGATTTCAATAGGAAAGGAATCCATAGGATACAAATTGGGATAGGTGGTTTTCGTTTTTCTGGACTTAAGAAGTCAAAAATGGAGTTTAGGGAGTTATAAGGACGAAGATCCCGCCAAAAACCGCCAAAACTCGCATTTTGAAACTTAAAAACCGTTAAGCAGATTTTGGACGCCGGCGGCGCTCGATAGGGAGCCGGCGACGCTCAATAGGGCTCCGACAGCGCTTAAACAGTCAAGTTCAGTGCATGAAATACAATAGGGAGCCGGCGGCTCCAGTGGTAAAAAATTCTCACTAAACTTTGTTTGGTCCAAAATATTCCAATATCTCGATTCGATCCATCATTTATCAAATTTTAAAGTATTTAGGAGTAATTAGGATTCAAAAACAACTATCTACAAAGCACAACTACAAAAAACAAGGAAACACACCACAAAGATACATATGAGTTGCCTCATATAAAGCACTTTATTTAACGTTGTCAGCCTGACAAACCATTCAGTTAATCGAGATGACTCAACATTAAAACCTCTTTGAAGACAGGTTGAAAGCCGTCAAAGTAAGGCTTTAATCGATGCCCATTAACTTTGAAAATGTTTTCAGTATCAGGATCTTTAATATCAACAGCTCCAAAAGAATGAACTATTACAACTGTAAAAGGTCCTAACCATCTAGACTTGAGCTTTATAGGAAATAACTTCAATCTTGCGTTGTATAATAAAACTTTTTGTCCAAATTCCAAGTTCTTTCTCAATATCTTTCGATCATGCTATAATTTTATTTTCTCTTTGTAGATCTTATAATTGTGATAAGATGCATTTCTAATCTCTTCCAATTCATTCAATTGCATAAATCTTTTCTCTCCAGCATTTTTCAAATTAAAATTTAACTCTTTTATCGCCTAATATGCTTTATGCTCCATTTCAACTAGTAAATGACAAGTCATACAAAACACTAGTCTATAAGGAGACATTCCAATAGGGGTTTTAAAAGCAGTTCTATAAGCCCATAAAGTAGTATCTAATCGAACGAAAAACAGTAACAATTAATTAAACTACAATTACTTCTAACAACTTTGAAAGCAGAATTAACTAACAGACACACAAAACTATGTATTTGAAAGGTTTTTGATATATGAGAAAAAGTATCTTTTCTCTTGCAATGAGAATATGATGTGTGGATGATATGGATCAAATATCTATTTTATTGTGCTAAATAGGAGCATAAATGTTTCTTTACCCTTAAAAGAGTACCCCCTCTTCAAAGCAAGAAAAGAACATTGACATATCCTAAGTTTAGTCACTAAATCTAAGGCTAGGCTGGGAGGATACCGGCTCTCATTACGGAGCTCCCACTCACCCTTCACCTGAAGGCTAACCTTCAAGTTTAGTCACTAATCTTAGAATCAATTTGGGGATCTCAGCCTGTCACCCTGAAACCTCCAAATTAATGTCCATCAAAACACATTTCCCTATTTATTTGCACTCAATTCCCATGAACTACGCAATTCATCCATGAAAATTGAATGGATTCTTCATTATTATTTGTAGGACATTAAATCCTTTCAGAATTAATGTTCAACAATATATTTTAACATTTCAATTGGCTAAATCGAAAAGTAAATTAAGTTCAAAATGAAAACCATCACAATTTCTTCAGTACATTAAAAACACATCAAATCCACACCAATCCATCATCACATCTCTATGCAAGAAGAAAGACAAGGGAGACTACTCATAATTCATGAAAAAGATACAATAAAACATGGATTTTATGTATGTAACAAAAGTCATACAAACCTCAAAAGAAAATACAACTTATCTCTTTCTCTTCCCCAATGCAATTCCCTTGAAATTCCTTTGAATCCTTTTCTCTCTTCTTTACAGCACTTAATTCCCTCTTTAGAATGGAAATGAAGAAGCAATCTCTCACCTTACTTCTTTTCCTTCACTCCTTAGAGAAGAATTCCTCTCAAATTCTCACTTCTACACACTCTTCTCCTAAACCCTAACACTTAACACACACCAAGACCACCAAGAGAGAGCAAGAGAAACCAAGAGACCCCCCCCCCATTTTCGTCCAAAAATAGTTACTTATAAGTTAGGAACGAAATCCCAAGAGTTTCCATAGGCATCCCTTCAAAAATTCACCAAAACTCTTCAAATTTGAATTCCACCAACTTTGGACGCCAGCGGCACTCTATCGTCAAAAAATTGCTGAAGTCTCTAGAAAATGGCGCCGGCAGCGCCAGAACCTATTTTCCTCCTTTTTGCTCCTTTTTTGCTCTGAATTCATTCCTTTTCATTTCTTTTCGCTCTAATCATCTAAAATCATCATACCTGCAATAAATCATGAAAAATACATTTCTTTAAAGTGCAATATCACCAAAAATGGGTAAAATTATATAGCAAAAACTATATATATTTTTGGTGTATCAAAATCCCCTAAACTTTACTATTATTTATCCTCAAGTAATCTTTTTACTACATAAAATTATAACTCTAGGCAATGTATTTTTCAACTGTAAGACACTAAAATTTTTCATTCAAAAGAATATATTGGTTAGATTTCATAAAGAAATTTTGTAACTCGGGTCAACATTATAGGTATAAGAATATTCAGCAATCAATTCTAGTCTTCTATTTATTTCAAGATGAACCATAATTTGTCACATTAAGAGTGCCTCGAAAGACTATGTGAAAAAGGAGTTCATGCAAACTTGATTAGAATGTAGGCTAATACTTTAAATATAAATTTAGAAATGAAATCAAGTTATCTCTTTAGGGTGACTCAAGTGAAGCCAATTTTTGATTAGGCATCTCCTCAAGATTCTCCTCATAAATATTTTTCTTTCTTTTTCTTTTCTTTTTCTTCTCTCTTTTTTTCTTTTCAGGATTGTTTTTTTTCAATCCTTCTTTTCTTTTCTTTCCTTCGTTTTTTTAAAGAGGATTACTATATCTAGATAGCCTTTAATGATTTTGAACTTCACTCTCCTCTTTTTAAAGTTAAAACTTGAAACACCTCCTTACTTTATAATTAAGTATAAGCTTTATTATTCATCACAAAGGCCCAATCTTTTCTTAACACACAATACTTTAAGTCCCTTAACATTTCAAAAATACAGTTTTCTTTACTTTAAATAATTAACTATAATCAAATCTTTTCATACAAAATATCTTACTTCTATAAAATTAACCTTTATTATTAAAAATTTTCATCCTATACTTCCATAACATTCAACTGAAATAAAAGTTTTAGTTATCTACAGTGAGGTTAAACTGCCAGAAGTTATGCTAATAATTTTTGGAAATATAATAATTGAGAACAAATAAAAGTTAATATTTCTCTACCCTCCCCCAAAATTAAATTTTTCAGTAAATTTGAAACAGTAGAGAGTAAAAGAAAACTAACCTTTCTGTGTTGGGATCCTGAAATCTTCAACAGCTATCTGGTGTTAGTCAAAATTTACAACTAACGAAGCATGAAACAATTAGTAGCAGTGATATAACAATTTTAAATATTTGCATGGGTAAAGACAAATTAACTTTAAACATCTAAACATCCAATAATACACTACAATATTAAACAAACTATCACAGTACTTACAGTCCAGGTAATAATTTCAATGTTTCAGTACAACATAACAGTACACCAACAGGGTTACACATCACATAAAAAATAAATAACTACTACATCATAACAATACAACATAACACAACAAGAACAATAGAAATAGAAACAAATAATCTACCAATCTTCATCACCAGGATCATCAGCAGGGTCATAAGCAGGGTCAAGTCTATATGGTGTATAGCTGGGGCTAGTAGAAAATATCACATCAGACTCCTCCCTCATAAATCTGACCTGAGCATCATAATAGGAAGTATCGAACTCAACTCTCCTCTGCAGATACTCTTCATTCACATCACTCCTCATCTCAAACACATCCATCCTATCATGGAGTCTATCCACACTAGCACTCTGTAATCTCAGTAGCTCCATAATATCAGATAAGGTAGGCGGCTTAGATGTAGATGGAACATCATAACTCGTAGTAGGAATATCAGTACTCCTACGCTCAACCCGGGCTCCCACATGAGACTCGTAAGTACAGATAATAGCCTTTGTAATTGGTCTCAACGGTATAGCCACTTCTTCAGAACTACTAAAATCCACTCCAGACTGAACACACAGGGCATGAACTAAAGCAGGATGCCCTAATCCTCCAGTGGTCTCGCCTCTAGAAATAGTCTGAATGTTTATGTAGATAATAGCTCCAATATCAATCTTTTTCATCTTCTTAATACAATAGTTCAGAATTGCTCTATCTCTTGTAACTTCGCTGTAGTGATAAGATGCTAATAGTCTCGCAGAGATGAAATAGTGTCAAACTTTTGATGCAACATTCAATGTGGAAGCGGGGAAGTTAATCAACCATTTTTGACTTACTTTCCATTCTGCTCGCCCATCCGTCAGAAAAGCAATCACTTATCTCATATTTTCCCCTCGAGTATCAAAGTTTTCGTATTCATAAACAAATGGTTCCCAAGTCTGATAGAAAGCATTGATACGCCGAGGAGTAAACACAACCATTTTTTTCTAACTATCACATACTTAGTCTCAGTCCAGGGCACATTTGAATAGAATTCTCTAACAACTCCCTTAACAGCATTCGCAGTAAAATAACAAAATCGTTCCAAGTTGCGTTCTGCAATTAACTATTCTATAGTTCCACCATGACTATCAAAAGCTCGATCCTGGATACACTTCTTATTGTAAAGGTAAGAGTTAAAGCAAAATTGTGCTTTAATATTAACAAATTTTTCTTCATTAAAATATAATTTCCTCTTCCCTTTACTCATCCTTGGAGCCATGCGAATTTCTAAAATTTGCAAGAAAGTTCCAATAAATCCCAAATTCACAATGTAAGAAACTCCAAATACTATACTAAACAAGTAAGAGCAAATTTCATCATGGAAATCTCAAAATCTCTTTAAAAACTCTAAAAATTCCAACCTAAGCAATGTGAGAGATTTCCATGGTGAAAATAAAAAAATTTTAACTTAAAGTGAAGCTCTTACCAAGCTAAGTGTAGATTCGCCCTCGAAAAGCTTTGAAATCACTTTAAATCCGAGATCTAGCAAGCCCTGGGTCTTTAAAATAGCGAAAATGAAGAAGGCAAATGAAAGCAATGGAAAATTTTGTGGGTCCCAAGGTAAAAATCTCAAAATCGAGGGTTTTTGGCCTTTTTTTGTATTCAGGCGCCGACAGTTCTCTATTTAAAATAAAATGCCAAACTCTCTGGATTTGGGTGCCGGCGGCGCCCATTCTGGAGCCTGCAGCGCCAGTCCAAAATTTTTTCTGGGGTCCAAAAATTTTTTCGTAATTTCAATCATTTTGACATCCACAATGATGTTTAACACTTCAATAAGCATTTACTTCATCTCATAAGCAATAATTAACACAATTCTTTACACAAACAATACACAACAAACTTATATATATAAAATCCAAGTTACAACATAAACACCAAATATGTTCATTCAAACCAAACTAACAACACTTAGATGTTTAGTGTTGCAAGTACTCTAAGATAGGCAAACACTAAAATCTAAGCACACAATGAAAGTAAGCATATCCAAATCCAAATTCAAATTACAAAGCAAAGAAAATACTACACACACTAAGCATAATTAAGCAAAGTAGATTAAACACACAATAAACATAAGTAGAATCTATTAATTACTCCACATCGGTTTCAGAACTATCCTCTCATCTAATGTCTCCAATTGATTGTTGATGCACAAACAAATTATAGAATGGGAGAATTGAAAATTCGTCCGATTATTCCTCATCAATCACCGTGTTCTTCTTCATCAGGTTAATCAAGCCCATCTCAATTCGACCAGTGTGATCGAATTGTTCCTTCATTCTCCAATCTATATGATCGAATAAATCATAAATATTATTGATTAAATTGATAACGTTTTATACCTCTTTCTCCAACTGTTTGATCCTCTTCAATATCATTCTGGAACCTTCAGGAAAATAGTGTTGAATCGATTGTGAGGTCTGTGTCGGTTGATCAGCAAGCAAATTCATGTCATCTTCATCTCCCACAGTTTGGTCGTCATAAGAATTAGTTGGATCAATATGCCTCCATAGAAATACTTTTTCCCAACTTTCATATGGAACTTGTGATTGACTACATAATAGAAATATGGTGGATGGGTGTCTAAGCCCATATTTAGATCCATGAACAATTAATCCCAAAATTGATTTCATAATTATATTACCAATGTCAATCGGCCTCCCAGTTTGAATACAAAAATTCAAAATGGCACTTTCCTTGGTTACCTTGCTAATCTTCAATGTTGGAAATAACATTGCCGAAATAAAGTAGTGTCACTACTTTGACACTAGATTTAGAGATGCAGATGGGAAACTAATGCATCCATTTGCTCTAATTTCCCAATCCTCATTCTCATCCGTCAAATATCGATACACATCATTCATATTATCACTTGTGGCATTGAAATTAGAATAATGGAAAATATGTACATTCTCGATCATAAAGAGATCATTAATTCGTGTAGGAGTGAATTGCACAAATTTACCAGACACAAATACAAACACTTGGTTGATCCCGTGAAGATTTGCATAGAATTCTTTCACGACAGAAACAACAATGACAGCGGTAGTGTAGCAAAGCACTTCCCAACATCTCTCCTTAATTATCTCTTCAATTCTAGTAGTAGGATTATCCATACCTCGATTTATGAAGCCTCTTTCCTTGATAATCCTCCTCTTCATCATCACTTTGTTGAACAAACGTTGCGCCTCGAAACTTATGAACTTCCTTCGGATGAAAATGCGAGATCGAGGGGTTTCAATGGAGTAGGAATCCATAGGATGCGAATTGGGAATGGTAGTTTTTGTTTTTCTGGAGTTAGGAAGTTTAAAATGGAGTTTAGGGAGTTATAAGGATGAAGATCCCGCTCAAAACCGCCAAAACTTGCATTTTGAAACTTTAAAAACCATCAACAGGTTTTGGGCGCCGGCGGCGCTCGATAGGGAGCTGACGATGCTCAAACTTGTAAGTTCAGTATTATATCTACGATAGGGCACTGGCGGCACCCATTCTGGCACCGGCGACGCCAGTGATAAAAAATTCTCACCGAACTTCGTTTGGCCCAAAATATTCCAATATCTCGATTCGATTCACCATTTATCAATTTTTAAAGTATTTAGGAGTAATTAGGATTCAAAAATAACTATCTAAAAAGCACAACTACATCGAACAAGCAAACACTCCACAAAGATACATATGGGTTGCCTCCCATAAAGCGCTTGGGTTAACATCGTTAGGCCGACAAACTATTAAGTTAATCGAGATGACTCAGCATTAAAACCTCTTTGAAATCAGGTTGAAACCCGTCAAAGTAAGGCTTTAATCGATTTCCATTAACCTTGAAAATCTTTCCAGTATCAGGATCTTTAATATTGACAACTTCAAAAGAATGAACTTTTACAACTGTAACAGGTCCTAACCATCTAGACTTGAGCTTTCCAGGAAATGACTTCAATCATGTGTTGTATAACAATTCTTTTTGTCCAAAGTCCAAATTCTTTTTCAATGTCTTCCGATCATGCCACAATGTCATTTTCTCTTTATAGATCCTATCATTGTTATAAGATACATTTCTAATCTCTTCTAATTCATTCAATTGCATAAATCTTTTTTCCTCAGCATTTTTCAAATTAAAATTCAACTCTTTTATCGCCCAATATGCTTTATGCTCCAATTCAACTGGTAAATGACAAGTCTTACCAAACGCAAGTCTATAAAGAGACATTCCAATAGGGGTTTTAAAAGAAGTCCTATAAGCCCATAAAGCAGTATCTAATCAAGCAGACCAATCTAATTTATGATTATCCACAGTTTTCTCCAAAATTCTTTTAATTTCACGATTAGACACTTCTGCTAAACCACTAGTCTGGGGATGATAAGCAGTAGAGATTCTATGAATAATATTATATTTCTTAATTAATCTCTTAATTCAATTATTCCTGAAATGGGATCCATCATCAGTTATGATCACTCTCGGCATTCCATATCTTGTGAATATATTTTTCATTAAAAATTTTGAAACACTCTGAGCATCACATCTAGGTAAAGCAATAACTTTAATTCATTTTGAGACATAATCAATGACAACCAATATATATAAATTTCCAAATGAAGGAGTAAGTGGTCCCAAAAAATCTAATCCCCATACATCTAAAATTTCAACTTCCAAATTATAATATAGAGGCATCTCATTTCTTCTAGAGATATTACCTACTATCTGACATCGATCACATGATTTAATATATCTATAAACATCTCTAAAAGGAGTAGGCCAATAAAATGCATATTGAGAGTCTTAAAAACAGTTTTATCAGCACCAAAATGACCTCCAAATTTAGAATCATGACATCGTTGAATAATCAAATTTGTTTCTTCTTGTGGCACACATTTCACAATAATGAGATCCTTACACTGTTTATATAGATAGGGCTCATCCAAAAAATAAAATCTTGCATCATATTTAAACTTCTTTTGTTGTTGCCTTGTTAAATCAGGTGGTACAATATCACTTACAATATAATTCACAATATGAGCATACCATGGCAATTGGTTCCCATAATAGTATAAAGTTGCTCATCAGGGAAAATTTCAGTAATTTCCTTTTTAAATTCAGATAATTTATCATTTCTAATCTTGACAGATGATCAGCTATTTGATTATCAGCTCCCTTCCTATCAACTATCATAAAATCAAATTCTTGCAGAAGAAGTATCCATCTAATGAGTCTAGGTTTTGCATCATTCTTTTGCATTAAATATTTGATGACACTGAATGGTCCGTATGCACAATACTTTTAGCTCAAATTAAATAAGGTCTAAATTTTTCAAAAGCTAATACTATAGCTAATAACTCTCTTTCAGTTGTGGTATAATTATTTTGAGCCTCATTAAGAGTTTTACTAGCATAGTAAATGACTTTGAAAACTTTATCATGCCTTTGCATAATCACTAGCATCACACATAAGTTCAAATGGTTTCTCCCAATCTGGTGAAACAATTATAGGTGCGTGATTAATTGCTCTTTCAATAATTCAAAAGCACTCAAGAATTCATCATTAAAATCAAATTTTTTATCATTTTCTAAAAGTCGGCATAAAGGTTTAGTAATTTTAGAAAAATCTTTAATATATCGTCTGTAAAATCCAGTGTGTCCTAAGAAACTCCTTACCTCTCTCACAAGAAGTGGGTGGCAGCAATCTCTCAATCACTCTAATTTTAGCAGGATCAACCTCCATACCATGTTCAGAAATTTTATGCCCAAGCACAATTCCTCCTGCAACCATAAATTGACATTTCTCCAAATTCAAAACTAGATTTGTTTTCTCACAGAGCTCCAAAACTATTGCTAAGTTTTCTAAATAAATTTTAAATGAAGTCCTGAATACAGAGAAATCATTCATAAAAACTTCTATTCCATTATCTATCATACTACTGAAGATAAACATCATACGTCTCTGAAATGTTGCACGTGTGTTATACATACCCAAAAGGCATTCTTCGAAAAGCAAAGGTTCCATAAGGGCTAGTAAATGTTGTCTCTTTTTGATCCTCAGGAGCAATATGTATTTGATGGTAACCAGTATATCCATCAAGAAAACAGTAGTACTTATGTCCAGCAAGTCTATCTAGCATTTGATCGAGAAAAGGAAGAGGAAAGTGAACTTTTCTGGTGGCGGCATTTAATTTCCTATAGTCAATACAAATTTGTCATCCATTAATTTGTCTTGTGGGTATAATTTCATTACATTCATTCACTTTAACAGTCACTCCTCCCTTTTTAGGTATATAATGTATTGGACTCACCCAAGCACTATTCAAAATAGGATAAATAATTCCAGCATCCATCCATTTTAAAATCTCTTTCTTAACTACTTATTTCATTATAGGGTTCAGTCTCCTTTGAGGATCAACACTCGGTTTATGTTCTTCATCTAATAAAATTTCGTGCATACAAATCGAAGGACTAACTCCTTTAATATCTGCCAAAGTCCATCTAAAAGCTTTCTTGTATCTGTTTAAAGATTCCAATAACTTTTGTTCTTGATAATCGTTTAAATCCGAAGCTACAATAACTGGCAAGGTAGATGATTATCCTAAATCATATACTTTAAATGATTAGGGAGAACTTTCATCACAAGTTCAGGAGGTTTTATTATAGATGAAATTAAGCTTTTATTTCTGCCTTCAATAGTGTCTAATACTTTGAATCTCTCTTAAACATACTCCAAATCTTCATTCTTCTTACTATCTGAATTTTCATCATCTTCAGTTTTTTCTTCAAACATATTTTCATACTCTACTTCTTTTTCAAATATATTCTCAAAATGATCGTTTCTCAAATACTCACAGACCTCCATCCTAAAACATTCATTATCTTTTTCCATTGAGGGATACTTCATAGATATTAAAATATTAAAGGTCACCTTTTGATCATTAACTCTCATAGTTAATTCTATTTTTTGAACATCAATCACTGCTCTTCCAGTAGCAAGGAATGGTCTTCCCAAAATGATTGGAATTTCTTTATCTTTCTCCATATCAAGTACAATAAAATCCACAGGAAAGATAAATTTATTCACTTTCATTAACACATCTTCCACCACTCCTTTAGTGGTAAGTAATGGAACGATCTACCAACCGAAGAGTCACGTGATGTAGGAGAAATTTCTCCTATTCACAACCTTTTGAAAGTTGATAAAGGCATAAGATTAATACTAGCTCCCAGATCACATAAACCTTTTCCGAAAAAATTTTCTCCTATAGCACACGGAATAGTGAAACTACTAAGATCTTTAAGTTTTTCCGGAAGCTTCTTCTGAATAATTACACTACACTCTCCACTAAGTGCGACAGTTTCATGATCTGTAAAATTTCTTTTCTTTCTCAGAATATCCTTCATAAACTTGACATAGTCAGGCATCTACTCTTATGCTTTAATAAAAGGAATATTTATCGTTATTTCTTAAGGATCTCCAAAAAATTTCGAAATATGTTATCCCTGTCTTGTTTCTTCAATCTTTGAGAAAATGGAGGTGGTGGTTTTTCTACAGTTATCTTCATTGGCTCAAGAGGATAATCCAAGTCTGGATAAATCTTGTTTAAACCTTTTTCGATTTCTACCTTCTCCTTTTTTGTTTCAACTTCTTTTTGCACTCTAGTTTCCAATTCTTTTCTACTCCTTTATTGAATAGCCTTAAGTTGTTCCTTCTTTTGATCTTTTGGATTGATCTCAACATTACTTGGAATTGTTCCTGAAGGTCTATTATTAAGTGCAGTGAAAATATGCCCCAATTGATTTTCAATATTTTTCATAGCAACACCTTGAGCTTGTAATCGATTTCCCATATTCAGAATCATTTCTTCAGTAGACAACTTCTTATCCTTAAATTGCATGTTGCTATTGAATCTAGGAGGATAAGATGGCCTAAAATTGGTATTTCCTTGATTGTTCGAATTTCCAATTGGATTTATAGAACTGTTAGCCCAATGTGGGTTAACATTAGCATTGCCATTATTCCAATTAAAATTTGGGTGATTCTTCTAACCAAGATTATAATAATTCGAATAAGGATTGTTAGGTCTATTAATAGCATTTAAAGTCTCATAAGGTGTTCGAGATTTTGTTATCTGTCCAAATGAATTTTCCTCCAACACTTCGAGGTGGTTGAGAATAATTCATTCCATATCGATCTATTTTCTTATGAAGGGCTGCAATTTGAGAAACTACCATAATCATCATATCCGAATCATGAACACTAGCTACTCTCGTAAGATTTACCCGTTCGTATGGCCATTAAAAATTATTAAGTAGTCATTTCTTCAATTAAAGCGTATGCTTCATCAAAAGGTTTTGACATTAACGATCCACCAAGAATGAAGATCTATAATAGCATCTCAATGATCCCACTAATCCATTATAAAATATTTGAATTATTAACCAATCTGGTAAAGCATGATGTGGGCACTTCCTAAGAAGATCTTTAAATCTCTCCCAAGCTTCATATATTGACTCTCCTTCAAATTGACAAAAGGATGTAATATCATTTCTTAGTTTAGCGACTTTGATGGAGGGAAATATTTTGATAGAAACTTCGAGATAATTCTCCCCAAGCTCTAATAGATCCAGGTGCTAACGAGTTTAACCATGCCTTAGTTTTATCCCTTAATGAAAAATGAAAAGTCTAAGTCTGACAGGGTCACTAGACACTCCATCATATTTAAAAGTAGCACGTAA
Organism: Papilionanthe hookeriana x Papilionanthe teres; assembly: GCA_022702705.1. Taxonomy (NCBI): domain Eukaryota; kingdom Viridiplantae; phylum Streptophyta; class Magnoliopsida; order Asparagales; family Orchidaceae; genus Papilionanthe; species Papilionanthe hookeriana x Papilionanthe teres. Next base: position 72,931 of record JAKZJZ010000074.1, read on the forward strand.
TTCTAAAAAACTAGCGAGATGTAAATTTGAATCCTCATTAGGTGTTCCTCTGAATTGATTATTTTGTACCATTTGGATAATAGTAGGTTTAAGTTCAAATGAATCAGTAGCAACATCAGAATTTTGAATAGTTATGTGAATTTCGTCTGATGTTGGGTTAGCATAATCTCTTAAAGGTCTTGGCAAATTTCCAAGATCATTTCTCTGATTATCTTGATTATTCGCCATTTCACTAGGATTTTCAATTTTTTTTTTGTTGTTTTCTAATTTTTCTGACAGTACGCTCTAACTCTGAATCGTAAGGCACTAAACTTATAGATCCATTACTACGCTTATACAATCACACAAATACTTTTAAAAACTAAACAAACACACAATTACACACTACAAAATAAAGGTTTTCTGTTACTATATTATTAATAAATACAGTCTTTACTTTCTTACTTACTTAATTACTTAATTACTTCGTTACCTTCCCTGGCAACGGTGCCAAAAACTTGATGTGGGACTAATATTTTTGCAAGAATTTATGAACTCAAATATATATATTTATAATGATTTTGTAAAGTCCAAGCACTCAATGCAAGTATACGTATCGTATCAAGTAATACAGGGCTCTAATGGAGTCCTGGTTATCGATCCCATAGGGAAGTACGAAGTATAAGAAAGTGTTTCACAATATATATAATATAACACTGAAATCTGATACTCAAATTGCACTTAAAGTTTAATACTTACTTCTACTAACACTATGCAGAAAACAGTAACAATTAATTAAACTACAATTACTTCTAACAACTTTGAAAAAGGAATTAGCTAACAGACATACTAAACTATGTATTTGAAAGGTTTTTGATATATGAGAAAAGTATATATGAGAAAAGTATCTTTCCTCTTGAAATGAGAATATGATGTGTGGATGATATGGATCAAATATCTATGTTATTGTGCGAAATAGGAGCATAAATGTTTCTTTACCCTTAAAAGAGTACCCCCCCCCTCTTCTAAGCATGAAAAGAACATTGGCATATCATAAGTTTAGTCACTAAATCTAAGGCTAGGCTGGGAGGATACCGGCTCTCACTACGGAGCTCCCACTCACCCTTCACCTCGAAGGCTAACCTTCGAGTTTAGTCACTAATCTTAGAGCCAATTTGAGGATCTCACTCGTCACCCCGAAACCTCCAAATCGATGTCCATCAAAACACATTTCCCTATTTATTTGCACTCAATTCCCATGAACTACACAATTTATCCATGGAAATTGAATGGATTCTTCATTATTTTTGTAGGACATTAAATCTTTTCAGAATTAATGTTCAACAATATATTTTAACATTTCAATTAGCCAAATTGAAAAGTAAATTAAATTTGAAATGAAAAAACCATCAATTTCTTCAATACATTAAAAGCACATCAAATCCACATCAATCCATCATCACATCTCTATGCAAGAAGAAAGACAAGGGAGACTACTCAGAATTCATGAAGAAAATACAGTAAAACTTGGATTTTATATATATAAGAAAAGTCATACAAACCACAAAATAAAATATATAACTTATCTCTTTCTCTTCCCCAATGAAATTCCCTTGAAGTTCCTTTGAATCCTTTTCTCTCTTCTTTACAACACTTAATTCTCTCTTTAGAATGGAAAGGATGAAGCAATCTCTAGCTTTACTTCTTCTCCTTCACTCCTTAGAGCAGAATTCCTCTTAAATCCTTACTTCTACACACTCTTCTCCAAAACCCTAACACTTAACACACACCAAGACCACCAAGAGAGAGAAAGAGAAACCAAGAGAACCCCCCTTCCCCCATTTTCATCCAAAAATAGTTACTTATAAGTTAGGAACGAAATCCCAAGAGTTTCCATAGGAATCCCTTCAAAAAGTCGCCAAAACTCTTCAAATTTGAATTCCATCGACTTTGGGTGCCGGCGGTGCTCTATCGTCAAAATATTGTTGAAGTATCTGGAAAATGGCGCCACCGGCGTCCATTCTGGCGTCGGCGGCCCAAAACCTGCTTTCTTCTTTTTTTGCTCCGAATTTGTTCTTTTTTGCTTCTTTTTGCTCCAATCACCTAAAATCATCATACCTTCAACAAATCATGAAAAATACCTTTCTTTAAAGTGCAATATCACCAAAAATGAGTAAAAGTATATAACAAAAACCGTATATATTTTTGGTGCATCACCTACTCACATGTTGACATGGTCTATGATGGGACCCTGTTGACCATTGTCAGCCATGAAGAGGTATAAGGCTGACGTCCTGGTTGACCTTCAAGAGCAAGTAAGTTGACCGGTCTAAGAAGGAAGGAAATTATTAAAGGCTAGGTAGATAGCTAAGGCAGATAGCATTTAGAGTGTCATAAATGGTAAAATGAAGTCCATGGTAATGACAACAGAAGGTGAGCTTCAGTTCTCCCTAAACATATCCTACAGAGTCCTTGTCCACGAGGAGGGTACCTCTGTCTAAGATACAACGATGAAACCTGAACAGGCGACGCATGTGGTCCTACACCGTTTACGTGAGAAGATCGACACAAGAAATAAATTTTGTAGATCTCCCACCAAAACTAGAGGAGGATCAGATAGTAGACCAGACAGTAGAGGAGAATGTTCCCCGATCACTCGCCGACGTAAATATACGCCTCCGGAGCTTCGTCCGCCGTAACATACATTGGTCGAGCCCTGCAGTGGACCGGTGGATGCTCTTCCTAGAGAGTGCATCGTTATTCCACTCACATAGGGTCCCTAGGAGCATGTAGATGTGGAGCCCTATGTACCACAGTTTGTCCAGCCTAAATGACTATAGATCATTTCTGAAGAGGAGTTTGAGAGATCTTGACAAGTCAGTAGGCAGAATTTTGAACATTTTAAAAGAATATAGGGGAAGTAGGTTAACATCTTGGAGGGATTGGATCTCCAAACTAATGTGTTTTCAGAATATGAGTAGAGAAATATTTTTCACTACATTTTCCACCTTAGAGATTTGGGCCATGCAGGCTGCCTACGACAGAGAACTTACTCTGAGCAACAGAAGTGGATGAGGGGTAAAGGAAGAACCACCATACAGTGCGGATATTGCTACAAATTCACAGTTGACAGGGAAGGAAATCTCTCGGAGATTATCCATCATGATGTATTTGATCCTATGCCAACAATAATCAAGATGATGGTAAAGAGGGTGGTCACTAGCACGTTCTGCCACCAGAATGCATACCCAATTGCTGCATAATCAAAATATACAAAGAGGAGGATATTCCTCCATACATTGACCGCCAAAACATTCTATGGTTGTTTGACAGTGTCATTTATAAGTTAATGATTGATTTTTTTTCTCTATGAGTTTCGAGGGATGAAAGAGATCCCACCACCATTTGGATCAGTTTCTTGTTACAAGGGAATGGGGCAAAACTGGGCAAGAATTGCATACCCGCAGTTCAAAAAAGAAGAGTCTCAGTTACGTTTAGAATGATGAATGAAAGCAAGGCTCCATATAGTTATCATCCAAATCTAGACCTAGAGGGGTTACAACCCTTGGAGCTGTGATTATTTGGTAACAACGCACCTCTAAGTGAATTCGAGAGGACTTATATTCTGGAGGAAGTCTTAGGAGTTGAGGTTTTCTCCTCATAGTCACAGACTGTCAAGATAAAAACAAAACATGGAAATGGAAAATTTGCTCTCTTGACAGAGATCCTTGGTGTGATTTTACCATTTTGACATCATTGGACTATGTGTTGTAGCTAGGTCTGAGAAATCAGTGATTTTGTACTATCACAAAACAGTTCAATGAAAAGTTGTTTTGTTTGAAATTTTTGCTCTGTGCGATAGGTTTGAAGCCATTGGATCAAGCGTTTCTTACTTCTAAAATTTTCAAAGAACAAAAAATGATACTCCACAAAGCTAATAATGAAAATAATAAACATCGGTAAAAAGAAAATGAGAGGATTTAAAGCTACAAATTTTCATACCTAGAAAATTCAGAGGGTCAATTAAGATTCTACTTCTAGTCAGATTAGCCTTGGTTCTTAATGGGAACAATGTAGATATAGAAAATCATTACATCCCAGGAGTACCATACCAGAGGATTTCAATTTCCATAAGAAAGATGGAGTTGATTATGTATTGTATGAGTATCAACTAGATCCAATACTTACGGGGTTGTAGCCCCTTGAGATATAATTTCCTTGAAATTAGCTCAAATTTATATGTACTTGAAGAAACTCGGTTCTAAATAGTAAATTCAACAGTGGGCTATTTCTACGTAGCGCCTCATATACATATAAGGGTAGCCGATAGATAGATAGAGATGGTATGCGACAGTGTAGACAACATCAACGTTATACAGAAGTATAAATCTCATGAAATTTTCATTTTGGATAGATTATTATGGAGATTTTTGGATGTATACTCTATATTCCATTCAAATGGATTTATATATATTTTGAAGAACATCAATGAAGGAATTTTCAATTTCTAATCAAAATTTAGTAATCAATCAATTGCTACTATTTACTTTTAACACATGTTTACATGATTGATTTAAACAAAATTTTCAAAACAAAACATCAAATGAAACTCTTATGACCTAGCTCAGTTGATTCTTTCAATCTTGTTAGTGTCATCCACCTCCTTAGCTAAGGCTTTCTTACACAAACACTCGTAGTCTTTTGCCTTCTGTAGAAGAGGGCAGTTGGTTCTATCTTCATAAGACAACACTCTTCCTAATAATTCTTCCCACCTTTCCCAACTTCTATAATTTCAACTAATTTCCAAAAATTTTGCAATTCCATTAGTTTAATTCTATTTTCGATGAAAAGACTAAGACCACCTTAAATGGAGTAGGTTTCCTATTCCTCAACTAATAGTCGACTGGAAGCTCTCTGGTGTTCCCTTTGTCATTCCTTCCTGTTCTCGTCATATTGTTTATCTCATAGATTAGATGTAAGCCTTTTGATGTTCCTTTTGAATTTTTTCCTATAGTAGCAAGAAAATTTCAAATTGAATTTCTAAAGATAGGAGTAAGGCCACAATAAAAGGAGTGAAGTTTCCTATTTCTCTATTGTTATTAGGTTGGAAGTATGCCCTTCAGTGTTCCCTTTAGCATTCCTTCTTATTCTAGTTGTTATGTTTACCTCATAGATTAAATTTAAGCTCTTTCACATTCCCATTGACATTTGTCGACATATTTTTAGGTTGTGTTTTGAAAAGGGGGTTGCCTACAGAAGTTGTCGACGGATTTTTAATTTAATTTAAATATATATATAGTTTAAAAGATAGCATTTGATTTTGAAAGTAATTTTAAGTTAAAAAGTTTTAAGATATGAAATCAAACCGATCTCACATCCCAAATAGTTTATATAAACGAGCACCGCACCACAAACCGTGTATCTATCCCGAAGAATAGACACACTGCTCGATGATGGGGCTCGATTAAATAAACTAGGAGATCGATGACATCCGTTTGGTCTGCAAACCAATTATATAAGCCGAAAAGTTCCCCTGCTTAATATAAATGAATTAAGCAGGGTTTATATTACCTGGGTTCTTAAGGTTCCCTATAAGGGCAAGGCCCTATAGTTAATTACATCTTAAATAACGGGAATCATTTAAGAAAACTCTCGATAATGATTAGTGATTTTGCTCTCAAGAATTTCAAAGTTTAAGGCTTTCAAAGGATTGAATTTTGGAATTTCAATAGGGAATGTATCAAATTTGGAACAGTTAATTTCAAGAGTTCAAAGGAAGAAAAGTAGAGAAGCCGAGGATCCAAGAAGAATATTGGCAACTTCCCAAACTATCCTATTGTTTGGCTTCAATTTGGGAATTTATTTAATATTGCAATCCTGCCAATTTTAATTAATTAGGACTTATATTCATATGACATGATCATACAAATAGCCTCGAAGATGTGAGGGTTTATGTCATACCAAACAACTACCTCGGAATCCTAAGATCGGTTAGGACTTAATTTGCATAAAATAATTATGCAAGTGCCTAACGAAAAGGTTGAGGATTTATGTTGCACTAGGCAAACTACCTCAAAATCCTATGGCTTGGTTATTTAAAACTAGGAAATGTTTTGCCGATGTAGATCCGAGCTTTCGCCGACGGTGATGGCCGTGCTGCCCACTATGCTCCAAGCTCCTTGTTGTTGCAGAGGTTTGGTTTTAGAAGTCATAAATCAGGAGATGAGAGAAGTGTTTTGGTTTAGAGAGAATCTTAAAATCCAAGTGTTTTTTTTTAATATTTTAATAAAAACAAATCTTAAAGATATTTAAACATAACCGATTAAGATCTTACAGTTCCGTCATCCCGACACCGTTATTTTCATCGAATTCACTTAGTCTAGATGAATTTGCTAAACTCAACTGAATGAGTTCCACACTTTCATTTAGACCGTGGGAAATCCTGTTAGCAACACGTAAGTTACATCATCCGAGGTATTCCCGATCATTCAATGAGACGTTTTAATTTAGTTGTGATTGCAGTTTTGTTGTTCTGTTTGTGATTAAATTTTGAGTTATTTTATATTTTGGAATGTTATGGCACTGAATTTTATCTTACAATGACTTTTAATTTAGTTTTGGTTTCAGTTTAGGGACTATCCTAAAGGTTTTGGTTTTCATGCAACAGTTTTATTTATCATGCAATAAAAGTAAAGTACAGTGCATGTAAGTGAATTACAATAAAGTAAATTGCAATTAAATAAAAGCGTACCTGGAGGGTCTTCCCGTCATCCCAAGCTGCACTTAAAACACATGTTAAGGCATTTAATTATTTTGCGAGAAATACCTAGGTAAAGTTAAGGGAAAGGGTCTTGGTTGTCTACCAAATTCCTAATCCTATAACTAATCATCTCCTATGACGTCTAGGTTCTTGGTTCGGTTTAAGGATGATTTTCTTCATCAAAAAACAATTAAATTCAGTTGTTCTTCTAAAACATCCCGTCATATTGAGGAAGTGCTTAGGACGGGTCCTAAACATCTTTTCAATATTTCTGGGATTGTTTTGAGTCCGAGTAAATTTAGTTGCACAGGTGAATTAATCATCCAGGAGTTTAGTTAAACTTTGTTTCTTACTCAATGAACTTACGTATTTGATTACCTGATGAATGAAGTGACATCCTATTTAATACTCTAATTAAGAGTTATAATAATTAAAGCCTTTAAGGGCAAGTTGGTTTATCGAGAATTTTAATCATTTTTAATTTAAAGTTTGAGTTAATAATTTAAAGTGTTTTAATTTAATAATGAGGTCTTAATTGATAATCTTAAGTTTGGAATAGTGTTCAAATTATTTTAGATTTAATTCTTAATGATTTTATTTAGGTTTGTTGTTAAATGATTTTAATTTAATTTGATTTTAATTTAATTTAATTTTATTTAATTTTAATTTAATTTTAAATTTAATTTAATTTAATTTGAATTATAATTTAATTTAATTATAATTGAATTTAATTTGGATTTAATTTAATTTAAATTTTAATTTTAATTTTAATTTTAATTGTTAGTTTTAGTTTAAATTTAATTTTAATTTGATTTTTAATTTAATTTGTTTTAATTTTAGTTTTAATTATTAATTTAAGTTATTATTTTAATTTTTTTAATTAAGAATTAAATATTGTTAAAGTGACTTATTTAGGGATTTTTAAATTAAAGAATAAATGTCCTCTTAATAATATCCCTATTTTAGTGATCCAAATTTAAATATATTCTTTCCAAAATTAAAATTATTTAATTAATTAAATTTTCATTTTTGATATTTTCAAAGTGTTTAATGGGTTTCTACCCCTTAATTTCCCTAATTTTTAATCATCCAAGAGAAAATTAAAATCAAATATTTTACCCCCCATTTTGATTAAACCTAAAGTTTTAATTAAGGGTTAAAATTTTTAATTACCTTTATGCCCTTTTAAGCTTATTTATTTCATAACTCACTAAATTGAGCTCAAATGAATTTGAAATTTTTTATTTCACCTCACTCACACGTCAATTAAGACATTAGAGGAGAAAATGTGATTTTTCTGCATTTTAATTTATTTATATAATTATTTTTAGTAGAAAATAAGGGTTTTCAAAGAAAATTCAACAACATGACCAAGGAAAGGTTGTTGTCCTTAAGAAAATTATGAGATATTCCTAATGACCAGAGGAACACTTGGACCAATTTTGGTGATTTTTTTAGTTATATTTTATTTATTATAATTATTTTGAGTTTTGGAGTATTAATTAATTATAAAATAAAATTAAAGTTAAAAAATGGATTTTTTATTTTTCTTAAACTTCTCTGACTTCAAGGAATTCAGCGAAACAAATTTTATAATTTTATAATTTTTCTTTGATTTATTAGAATTATTTTAGTGGAAAAGGTTAAAAACTCATTTTTTTAATATTAAAAAATACATTAAGCCTTTAAAATTCAATATCTTATCTTAAAGACTTAGGAAAAATATTTGGTTTGTTCCTAAATGATTAGGTGTCAAAATGTGACATTTTTATGATTTTTAATATTTTTGTGATTTTTATTATTTTTTTAATTATTAAAATATTAAAATATGGTGAAAAAATCAACTTTTTTTGAAAATTCCAATTTTAATTTTCCTTAACTCCCCTGATACCAGAGAAGCTCCAAAACCATTTTTGTGAATTTTTGAAAAGTATTTTTGGAGTTATGAATTTTTAAAGTTCCATTTTGCTTATGAGGCTTAATCAACCCATTTGGTAGGGTTAATCAATTCCAATTGATTTCAAATTTTTATGTGAGGTCTCTCTGATCCTAAAGATTAGTGGAGAATTATTTTCAAGTAAATTTGGTGTGTGGTTAACCCTAATTAATTAAAATTCCATTTTAGGGGCTTAGGCCAATTAAGGTTATTATGAATGAATTAATTTAAAATATATTTTTCATAGGGTCCTCTGGTCCTAAGAATCATCACCAAATTTTCCCAAAATTTAATTTACAACATGCTAATTATTAGAATTAAAATACCTAAAATAGTGACATGAACTTGAAAATTCAATAACTTTTCACAGAGACGGCCTCTGACCTTGAAAAATTCAGGGAATGTTCCTAAGATCAGAGGCTTCAAAAGCCCTATGGTCTCATGCCATGGTGAATTGTCTATGCAAATGAAGAATCAAAATACTAAAAATAGTAAATAAATTATTAAAAATAAAATACTCATCCAATTAACTTGATTTCTTTTCCACGTTATTCTCCTCTGTTCAATGAGCAAGAGGGTATTTTTATTTTATTTTTGTGATTTTTCTATGCAAAGATATGAATTTTTGAAGTTTTGGGCATTTAAATTATTCAAAAATACCCTATTTATCTACTTATCCGCGCGGCGCCAGCGCAACATCGGCAGCTCCGAAAGCCCACGCGGCGCATTCCCATTCGACGCCGCCATCCAACTCAGCGCTCCGGGGCCCACGGTTCACGTAACATTCCCTGGTCCGGCGCAATCTGAACCGCCCGCTTGATACACGCGCGATCCAACGGCTCCCGGTCATCGTCTACAACTGGTGTGCACCCGTGACCGTCCACAAAAAAATCCTAAGATCTCGCTCGATTCTGAATGGATTTTCGTGTTCTTATGCTCTATGGATTCGTCTTGAAGAGACGAACACATCCATACGATTTATAGGCTATGAAAATAACTTAAACAAAATTGAGAATCACTGGAAGCTCGGGAGGAAGAGTGAGTTCATACCTTTGCTCAGAGAAGTGAAGCTTCGATCTGAGAGTTGTGTCACCTTCGATTGGGTCCAGGACAGCTCCAGATGAAGTCTCTGGCTCTGGGGAATTATCTAGGTATGAAAGTGACCAAGCCCGATCACAAAGCATGGAGGCCAGAAGCAATTGCTGGCCCGGTGAGGGGGCTTTTGCTGGGGAACTTCTCCTCTTGGTCTGGTGAAGGCGTAGGACCAATCAATTTGGAGATTGGCTCACTGTGGTGAAGTGTCCTGTTTTTTGGGTGGATTTTCAACTTAGAAATTGAGCTCACATAGGGGGTTTTAGGGCTGGATTTCAGTGGGGATCAAGTTCTCTATGTCTGGGGAGGAGTCTGGAAAAATTTTGGGAGAGTTTCCTTAAGGTTTGGTTAAACTCTCTTGTTTGGCCGAGAGGTGGTGGTGTTTAAATAGGCATGGCTGGAGGGCTTCCCAGGGGCAATTGGAGGTTGGGATCAGCTGCTCAGGGGAGGAGAAGAAGAGCTCTGGTGTCCACTAGGGTTGAGACAGCTCAACAAGGGAGAATTTGAAATTTTGGCTCACATGGAGCTCTCGGCCATGGTGTTTTCCGGCGGCTGTGGTGGCTGGCCGGCCAGGCATGGGTCACCATCTGACTCAGTGGGGTCAGGGGTTGAATTTGGTGAAGTCAATTGGAGTTTGACATGTGTAAAAAGCTTGATTAAAATGGAAAGGGGGAGAGTGTATTTTGGGCTTGGTTTGGTCAATCCAAGGAAATAGGCTTGGTGCACCTCCCCAAGACCTGATTTTGAGCTGAGGGAATCATTTAGGTCAGCTTGGAAGGGGTGGTGAAGTCTCCATCCATGGTGAGGTGGATAAGCATGGTTTAGAGTGTGACATGAGTATGGTTAAAAATGCTTAATGAAGATTAGGAAAGGGTCCCCTCTTCTTGCCATTAATGGCTTGATGAGGTGGAAAGTGGCTTCCATGGCTTCCATGTGGCTTGTACATGGCTCAATGGCTCACATTTGGCTTGAAAAAAGCTTGGTCAATTTCATAAAAGGGGATTTTATGAATTTTGGCATTTTTGGTGGAGATTTGGATGAATCTTTATTTGGAATTATTTAATCATTGATTTAGGACTTTAGGGATGATTTTAATTGAATGGATGATGTAGAGAAATATCATGTGGGCTTTGGATGAATTTTGGGCCTTTCGATGTGGTGGAAGTGGGCTTTTAGAATGGTTTAAGAAAGTGGGCCTTTAGGCTTGAAAATAAATTGGTGGATGGAAATTTTGTGTGGGATCATGCCAAATAAATGTTGCAATTGGTTTAGGCATGTGTCATGAGTGGTTTGGAACAAGTGTGAAGTGATTTTGAATTGAATTGGGTTTAATGTGGGGTCTTTATTTAAAGGGGGCCAAAGTGGGCCAAATTGGGCTAACTTGGGTTAAGGTTGGGCTAAAGTTGGATTTGATGTAAAATTAATGTTGAGAAATATTTATGGGAGTGTTACAAAGAGTTTTCAACTTTGGTTGGGCTTTGATTTTGGGATTTGGGCCCATTTGGGTTAGGTTTGGGCTTAGATCAATTTAAGGGATTTTGGTTTTGGATTAGGATTGGGTGGATTTTAGGTCCAAATTTTGGGCAAATCAAGTTAGTGTTTTGTTTATGGGGGTGTTAGGAAGGCTTTAGAAAAGATTTGGGGCCAATTGGGGTTGAATTGGACTAGGTTTGGGCTAGGTTTAGGTCATGGGCCAAAATTGGGCCTTAGGCCTCAAATTGAAATTGGGCTCAAATGTCAATCAAATTGGAATTAGATTTGGTCTAAATTGATATTGGGAATATTTAATTGAAGTTTAGAATTGAATTGAACCAAAATTGAGATCAATTGGGGTGGTTTGGTTTGACATTGGGTTCACTTGGGTTCAAAATGGGTCAAATTGGGGGTTTTGGTAAAAGTGGGGTAAATTGGAAAAATTGGCCCATGGTATAGTTAAACAAAATGAAATTGGGAATATTTGGGATTTTTTGGAATTTTTTGGGAATTCTTGGAATTTTTTGGATTTTTGGGCTAAGAAGGGCATTTTGGGTATTTGGAGGGTATTGGGGGGTACTTTTGGAATTTTTGGTATCTTTGGCTATGGATGATCAATTTGAGTGGGGGGAAATGTTTAGGAGTGATTTTGAGAAATTTTGGGTAATTTAGGTGATTTTGCAAATTTTGGGTAGTTCCAAGGGCATTTGATAGGTTTGGTGGGTCCGGAGCCCCGGGGGTCAAAAATTGAAATTTTGGAAATATGAAGATTGATCAAATTTGAGTAAAATGGAATCACTTTGGTTGAGCCATGAGAGGACTGATTTGAGGTTAAGGACTGTTATTCACTTTGGTTGTTCCTAACCCTCTTAGCAAGGGGCTTAGGGGTTAAGGACCATCCATATGGATTACCTACATGAGTCATGAAGTCAAGTTGGGTGAGAGTGTGGTTTTAGGAGTTGGAATGTGTGTGATAGTGTAGTGTATGTACAAGTCAACCCTCACCAGACGATGCCACCCAGGGTATTCCTAAGGCCAAAAAGTCCTATAGGGAACTCATCCTTTAAACCTCCACATTTGATTTCAACCCTCTAGGTGATTAGGGGTCTACAATCAAGCTTGTTGGGTTTGCAGGGAGTCAAGAGGTAGTTTGAATTTCTGAAGGGTGGGTTCCATTTCTAGTCCTCTAAGATTAGTCAAAGGAAAAGCCTAAGGCTAGATTCTAAGTACTAAAGAGAGAAGCAAACGACCTCATCAAAAATGAGGTCAACAAATGGACCCCCAATAAGTGTGGTGTGTTGACGGAGCACACCGCGCGTATTGGTGTTGAACGAAGAGATCAACAAAACCAACACAGATGTCCAAGTGACAAACTTAGGACGAAGCAGAAGAATTTCCGCTGAGGAGTATCAGGTATATTTCCAAGACTGGAGATTCCTGAACTCTCGCTGGGGAATGGAAAAGGAGGTGAATTTCAAATCACAAGACTTGGAGAGGGATAAATTGGATTTAGATCAGTTTCATTTTTATTTCAAGTTTCAATTTCGAGTTTAAAATTGATTTGAGTTTCAATTTTAGTTAAAGTTTGGTTTAAGATTGATTTTAAGGTGGATTTCGTTAAGATTCAGAATTTAGAATGAGAATCAGAACCTAGGTTCTAACCTCGGAATTTGAAAGAGAACTAGAATTTGGGCTCTAGTCTCAACGAAGAGAGTTGCAATTTAGGCTCCAATCCTCAGAAAGAAGATCAGAATTTAGGTATTGATCGAAAGGAATGAGGAAAGGAATTTAAGTACCAGCCTTAGAGAGAGAATCGGAATTTAGGTACCGACCTCACAAAGGATGAGAATCGGAGTTAGGTACGATCTCGAGAGAGTGAGATTTGAAATCGAAGTATCAAACCTGAAAGAGAATCGAAATTTAGGTATCGATCTCGGATGAGAGTCAGAATTTAGGTACCGACCTCGAAGGAAGAGAATTAGAATTTAGGTACCAGTCTCAAAAATTAGAATTGAAATTTAGGTATCAATTCGAAGGAGAATCAAAATTTAGGTATCGATCTTGAATGAGAATCGAAATTTAGGTACCGACCTCGAAGGAAGAGAACTGGAATTTAGGTACCAGTCTCGAAAGTTGAGAATTGAAATTTAGGTATCAATTCGAATGAGAATCGAAATTTAGGTATCGATCTCGAATGAGAGTCAGAATTTAGGTACCGACCTCGAAGAAAGAGAACTAGAATTTAGGTACCAGTCTCGGAAATTTAGAATTGAAATTTAGGTATCAATTCAAAAGAGAATCGAAATTTAGGTATCGATCTCGAATGAGAGTCGGAATTTAGGTACCGACCTCGAAGGAAGAGAACTGGAATTTAGGTACCAGTCTCGGAAATTAGAATTGAAATTTAGGTATCAATTTGAAGGAGAATCAAAATTTAGGTATCGATCTCGAATGAGAGTAGGAATTTAAGTACCGACCTCGAAATGAGAACTGGAATTTAGGTACCAGTCTCGAAAGTTGAGAATTGAAATTTAGGTATCAATTCGAAAGAGAATCAAAATTTAGGTATCAATCTCGAATGAGAATCGGAATTTAGGTACCAACCTCGAAGGAAGAGAACTGGAATTCAAGTACCAGTCTCAAAAGTTGAATTGAAATTTAGGTATCAATTCGAAAGAGAATCAAAATTTAGGTATCGATCTCGAATGAGAGTCGGAATTTAGGTACCGACATCGAAGGAAGAGAACTTGAATTTAGGTATCAGTCTCGGAAATTTTAATGAGAAATGGAAACTGGTTCCTATCTCGAAGATTTATCTGTATGAAGAGGGACCTAATCCCATGACATCAGAACCAAATTGAACAAAGTTCGTGGCTTCGTGTTAATAGATTTAGTCGATCCTCTAAGACACAGAAGAAAGAGAACTGAAAGGAGCTGGTAAGTGTACCTAGCTGAAAAGATGACTTAGCAATAAGTCAAGGGAAATATTCAAATTTCAAAAGAGTTTCAAACAGATTTTGATGGAGGAAAGAACTGAAAGGTTCGAATCAGGGGATTCAGATCGGAATTCAATTTGAGATTTAGATTTGTTTTGTTTGTCCTTTAACGATCCCATTTTTTTTTAATTTTTTTTTGTTTATTTATTGTTCATGTGAATTTTGAAGTTCATTTTAATATTCAAATTTTTTAGGAAAATTTCTCATTTATTTTCTTTTCTTTTCTGTTCTTCGTTCAAAGTTCATTTAACTCTAATGGCGTTTCCCATGTTTTCTTTTTAGAATTTTTGTTGATGAGATTTTTTTTATCATCCATTTTATTTTGTTTTGGGTTCAGACCCTGTCACAAAGTGATTACTTCACCCGTGTTTCTAGGGGTAAGATTCTATTTTAGAGGCCACCCTTCAAAACATCAGGTTGCGTAATACTTCTTTAAATACCGTCCATTGATTGGAAGCATGGGTCGTTCTCCACGGCAGTTCACCAGTTGGTAGGAACCTCATGAGTAGACTGTCTCAACCACGAACGGCCCTTCCCATGTTGGTTCAAACTTACCACCTATCTTGCGATGTGCAAGAATAGGTCTTCTGAGAACAAGAACTAAGTCACCGACTTTGAAAGTTCTTGGGCGGACCAGTTTATCATGAGCCTGGATCATCTTGGCGTGATACAGTTCCAAATTCTGCTGTGCGGAAAGTCTTTTCCCTTCCAAGCTTTCCAATTCTTCCAGTCGTAGTCTGGCATTTTCTTCTGTGGTGATCTTTTCTGCAATTGCAATTCAGAGTGACGGAAGCTGAACTTCCAGGGACAAGACGGCCTCGGACCCGTACACTAAAGCGTAAGGCGTAGACTCAAGCAGGAGTCCTAAAAGTCGTCCCGCAGGCCCATAAGGCTTCTAACAACTTCTCGTGCCAATTTCTCTCGTTGTCGTCCAAAGTTTTCTTTAAAATTTGAACGAGAGTTTTATTAAAAGCCTCGGCCAAGCCGTTTGCTCTCGGGTAGTAGATCGTCGAGTATCGCCAATCGATCACGTGTCTTCCGACAAAATTGTTGATCTTTGTACTTTTGAATGCGTATCCATTATCCGAAATGATCCCGTGCGGTACCCCAAAACGGTAGACAACTTGGTTCTTGAAAACCGTAAGCACGTGGTGTGCCTTCACTTCTCTGAGTGGTATAACTTCGCCCATTTAGAAAAGTAGTCACGTAAGCTGCAAGGATGAAGCGATGTCCTCTTGAAGACGGCGGTTCTATCGGACCCACTATATCTGTGCCCCAACATTCAAACGGCCACGACGCGATTGTCGGATGTAGCACATTTGGAGGTTGGTGTAGAACCACTCCGTGCACTTGGCACTGGTGACAACTTTTGGCAACTTTCATACAGTCGGTCATCATCGAGGGCCAGTAGTACCCTAGTCTTTTAATCTTCATTTTCATTTTTGGACCCGACTGATGAGCGCCACAAAGTCCTGAATGCACTTCTTTGACAATTTCACGAGCCTCGGATCTGCTCAGGAATCTTAGCCACAACTGATTAAAAGACCTTCTGTATAATGTATTGTTTATTAATGTGTAAGACAGAGTTCTTTTCTTGATTTGATGGGCTAATGACTTATCGTTCGGTAGGTTTCCTGTCTGCAAGTAGTCTATTAATGGCCGCCACCAATCTTTCGTATTTTCTCGTCACTCGCCGTAATTGTTTCTTCCGCTTTTCTTTCGATTTGTGTATTGTATCCATGTCGAGCCGTGATAGGACCCGTCATCCTCGAACCGACACTTTAATCGACTCATCCCGCAAGCGAGCAAATTCCTTTGTAAGGCAGGCTAACGCATCGGCGAGAGCATTTTCTCTTCTGGGAATCTTGTAGATTGTTACGTTTGGAATTTGTTCCAATAATTTAATGGCGTACTGAAAGTACTGCTCGAGTCTTGGCTTTAAAATTTTGTACTGTCCGGCGACCTGTTGAATGATCAACTGAGAATCTCCGTAGATGTTGATGTCCGTTATTCCCATCTGAATGGTTAATTCTAACCCGGCTCTAAGGGCTTCGTATTCTCGCCTCATTGTTTCGTACATGGTCTCGTTAAGTGGTAGGAGTATCTTAACATCCCCCGCTCCGGTGTTATAAAGATTAGTCCGATTCCTGCCTTACCGGGCACTATTGTTTGCAATTCTTTGTTCTTCTGTGCTGAGAAGGCACCGTCGAAGTACAGTTCCCAACGTCGATCATCAGGGTCTTCTAGGCTCATTAACTGCTCGTCAGGAAAATTGTCGTCGAGAGGCAAATCTGCCGGTAAAGGGTGTGCTGCAAGGAAGTCTGCTAGGACTTGTCCCTTTACAGCGCAAAGAGGAACGAAAGTTATGTCGAATTGCAACAGTATCATCGACCACCCGGCAAGTCCGCCGAAAGCGTCTGATCGGGTCATCAAGTATCGCAACGGATTAACTCTCGAAATAAGGTCGACCTTATGAGAAAGCATGTAATGTCCGAGCTTTTGAGCGGCGAAGATCGTGGCCAAACAATGCTTCTCAATCGGAGGATACTTTACTTCCATCGGAATTAGACGACAGCTTAAGTAGTAGAGAGCATTTTCTTTTCCCTCGTCATTGACTTGGGCTAGCAGGGCTCCAAGGGAGTCGTCTAAAGCTGCGGTATAAAGTATCAACGGTCTACCTGAGACTGGGGCTGCTAAGATAGGAGGTGTCATTATGTATTGTTTGATGTCATCGAAGGCATGTTGACGTTTGGAGTCCCAATTAAACTTGGCATCCTTCTTAACCAAAGAAGAAAAAGGCTGACACCTTCATGACAAATTCGATATAAAACGTCGAAGATATGCCAACTTTCCTTGAAAGGATCGTAGCTGTTTCAAGGTTTTAGGAGGTGGCATTTTTAAGATAGTTTTAATCTTTTCCTGATCAATTTCAATCCCGCGATGTCGGACAACAAATCCTAAGAATTTCCCGGAGGTGACGCCGAAGGCGCATTTTAAGGGATTCATCTTAAGGTTAAATTGTCTTAGTCGCTCGAAAACAATTCTCAAATCATACAGGTGATCTTCTTTCACTTTATTTCGATGACCACATCATCCACGTAAGCACTCTACTTGGTTGTGAATGAGATCATCAAAAATCTTCGTCATCGCTCTTTGCGTATGTTGCTCCCGCGTTCTTTAGTCCGAATGTCATTACTCGTGTAAAGAATACACTCCGATCGGTGTTCTGAATGTTGTGAGCTTTTCGTCTTCTGGTACCATCTTTATCTGGTTGTATCCTGATGATCCATCCATGAATGAAAATATTTCATGTGTTGAAGCAATGTCGATCATCCGTTCTGGGATTGGCAGTGGAAATTCGTCCTTTGGACATGCTTTATTTAAATCTATGAAATCTACGTAGATTCTGATCTGACCATTCTTCTTTCTGACTGGTACCACGTTGGCTAACCAAGTAGGGTATTGTTCTTCATGAACAAATTTAGCTTCTATTAGCTTCTTAACTTCGGCTATTACTTGTTGCTCAATTTCTAGATGCATTCTTCTAGGAGCTTGTCTAACTGGAATGGAAGTAGGATCTACTCCTAATTTGTGAACTGCAACTTCTGGAGCTAATCCTGGCATTTCGTCGTAACTCCAAGCAAAGCAGTCCTTGAATTCCATTAGTAGCTTGATTATGTTTTCGAAATCTTCTTTATTGAGTAAGCAGTTAACAAAGGTTGGCCTAGGCTCTTCGCTAGTACCTAAGTTAACTTCCATTAACTCGTCTATTGTAGATTTGATTTCTTCCTCGAATTCTGGTGGAGCATCTCCGATTGGTAGATCTTCGAGATCTTCTGAAGCTTCCAAGCACTCTTTATTAGGTTCGTAAGTGACAACCAAGAAAAATCCCATATCATCAACTGATCCTAATGTGTCCAATCCGAGACCATGTTTTGAATTGGGAGGCCGACCGGCATTATTCCATAATTTTTCAAAATGTTGTGATCGGCCTTTTGTCCATTGTCGAGGTAAGACACCACGTTGAATTAAATTTTGAACACAGGGAGAGTACCACTCAAAAGGTAGTTCCATTAATTCGGAAGAAGTAACATCTTCAAATTGTACATCTTTTTCGCATCTTGGAAGAAGAAGCACCATGGTAAAACTCGATTGGTTTAGTACCACCACCATGCACCTCCTCGACCACCATACCCTCGATCTTATTAGAATGGATCGGGGTCAGGTCATAGTATGAACATGATGGTTAATCTTCTCGTACATTGATTTATATTCTTCATTCTTTTCATCTTCAAGAGAGATCTTGAATAGGGGTTTCTTTTGACTTATTGTCACTGCTTCTTTCTCAATTTCTTCTTCTTCTTCAGAAGTGTTCTCCCAATCAACATCGATGACCGGTTTCTTCTGTCCAACTATTCCAACATTTCTTCCACGTCCTCGTCCCCGGCCTCGACCTCGGGTGCGAGTTCTGGAGAAATCTTCACCATCTCGCCGTAAGGGAGTGGTGAGTAACTGTTGGACTAGAACTTCAGGTTCTTTATTGTCTTGAATTTCTTTTGCTTCATTTGGTATGGTATTTCTGGAAAAGATTGTTTTCTTCAAGGGTGCGTAGTAGGCCGCATCTTCATGAATTCCAATTTCATGCACGAAAAACGGTTGCAAATCACCTTTGATACACTGTTCCCCTCCTTCGTAATACTTTATGCACTGGTGCAGAGATGACGGCACCATCCGGTTTTCATGGATCCATGGCCGACCCAGTAAAGCGTTGAACGATGTCTCAGAATCAATTATGTGGAATTTTGCGGTTGTCTTTGTTAAATCACCGATCTTGATTAGTAGTGTTATCGATCCAAGAGCTCTTTTTCCTTTTTGATTGAAGCCTCTTAATAGCATCTTGTTCGCTTCAAGCTCGCGAGCATCAATTTCCAAATATGCTAGCGTCCGAAGATTCATTATGTTGATCGATGCTCCCGGATCAACTAATACTCTGGAGAGCGTAAACTTTCCAATAGTGACTGAAATGTATAACGGTCAGTTGTGATCTGTTGTTCCAAGTAATAGATCATTGTCTGTGAAGGTAACACCTCACTGTTCTTTTAACGAGTAAACCTCGTCGAAGGAATTACCGACCATTTGAGTTAAACAAATCTTCGGATCAAGTAAAGCCTCGATCGAGCCTCTCTCATCTCCTTCGACGAGATCGAGCGTCGTATATGCTTAGTTCGGTCGGTAGCTTCCTAAGATGGGCTAGCACATTGTAGTCCACTTTATTACCATGTTCCTCGATTTCTTCCCAAATCGGCGATTCTTCCGCCGGGGTTGGCTCTTCCCGAGCAACCACCCGCATTCCTTTATCCTTCGGACCCATTCTTGGGGTAGAACTTTTCCTCTTCTTAGATTGACCTCGGCTATTTCTTCGAATTCGGTGTTGAATCTGCTGCTGTATCCTCTCGAATCGGAACCACCGGCTCTTCCGAAGTTGCTTCGTGTCCGATGGTTCTAATTCTATCGTGATCGGAGCTCTCGGAATTCACAAATGGACTCGTTGCTTGTCGAGCTTTCGTAGCCTCCTTTGTGAGCATTTTCTTCGTCGTGGTCGTCGAGGTTGTGTATGATTTGAGAATCATTATTTATATTGGAATCAAGATCTGGATTAAGCCGGTGGTCGTTAGTTACGTAATCCTTAGAAACAAGCAAAACGTAGCCAACGCCATAACCCTTATCATTATAAGATCCCGCCGGAGCGAGCAGATAATCATACAGAGTCAGGAGTTCGAGGGATTTCTCCCCCGAATCAGAAACAACCATCCTAGGATAAGCAGCCCCTAGTCTACCCTTCGGAGCCTCGGTCTTCTTTTCTTCCACGATCTTCTCCTCCTTCTGGGGCGGTTCTTCAATCGCAAGTGATAGTGCCGGCTCGACAAGTTTCAAACTCTAAGTTGAAGTGCGTACCGAAGCGGCCTGGATGTGATCCAAAATTTTCTTCGATGATTTTGTCCGTACGTACTCCATCCTTCATCGGGCCGTGTAAGGGTCTATCGAACAATGGGATCCGTTGAAATAACATCGACGGAACCTCCTTTCTGGGTTCCTTCATGTATTCCTTTCGGGATCGTTATGTTCCCTCTCCGAGATCGTCATCAAGACAACTCTCGAAAATGATGCAATCCTCTATCTTGTGTCCAAGCATCCGGTGGTAAGGGCAATAGTTAGGATGATCTTTCTTATCGACTTCCTCCGGATTCTCGGGCTCGGCACTGAAAATCCGGTGTCTTCATTAAGTCGTGGAACATCTTCGCTATCGCTTCAGCTTGAATGGATATTCTCTATTTAGAAGTTCTCTTAAAGTACGTGACGAACGAGGCGCTGTCCATAATGCCGAGGTGACCGATAGCTCGGACGAGGTTGCCGATAACCCCGCCGAGGCTGCCGATGCCTTGCCGAGGTTGTTGGCATGTTCTTCGCGTGGTCGGTAACTAGGCTCGTGGTCGCTCCGACGTATCCGCATCGGTCGCTCGCCCTTATCTACTGACGCGACGATTCCAGATTTCTTCTCGAATGTTTTCACAGGCTTCTGCTTATCTTTCTTGTCCGCGAAACTTAACTGTTTTGCCTCTTCTTGCAAGCTCCCGGTCTTGCTAAGCAACTTCTCGAAAGTCTTGATTGTAAATCCTTTAAGGAGGAGTGATATCGGGCCATGGATACTTTTAAGTAGGATGCCGACTGCATGTTGTTCTTGAAGCTGTGGTTCACACTTCATGCTTAAATTCCTCCATCGAAGTATGTAATCCACTAAAGTCTCGTTCGGCTTTTGTTGCTCCACCACTAGATCACCGATAGTGATGTGGTGCTGAGCCCCGACAAATCGTTTATTGAAGAGATTCTCCAGTTCTAAAAAGGTCTTTACCGAACCGTTCGGCAATCTTGCGTACCCGCCGAAGGCAATCCCCGACAAACCGCCGACGAACCGGCGGAAGAGTAAAGCGTCGCTCCCACCGGCATTGCGACGAACTAGCACGAAAATGTGTGACATGCTGCCGAGGGTTTCCTGTTCCATCAAAAGACTTAAACAGAGGTGGTACGAAGCCTTTCAGGTATTGGACTGCATCAAACTCTTCGGGGTAAGGTCTACCCGTCTAAATAGATGCTCCACATTTGGATTGTGCTAAAGCTTCTCGCACCTGCTGTTCTACCATATTTTTAATATCCTTTTCTGGAATCATGCTTTGTGTAGAATCCTTCTTTGGTGGTTCGACTCTGTTGATGGATGTGATCTCCTTTCCTCCATCCGCAATATGGATAATTTCTGGGGTGTCTCTTTCTGAGGCTGGGCCTGACTCTGGAGAGTGGCTAAGGCAGCAGCCATCTCTTCCATCCTCTTTGCCATCTGGGAAATTGTATCATCTCTTTCCCGAAGTTGTGCTCTCAACACTTCCGGTTCATCTCTTTCTACAGCTGCCGGAGCATCTTGCGAAGCTGACGATGCTCGTGTCTCAACCATGTTGATCTCGGCATACTCCTCATCCATGAACTCTGATGAGTCAACTTCATCTCCTAGTTCTTCTTCTATTTCTTTTGCTAACTGTCGGATGTCGGTCCTCAACTTGTCCATGGCATCCTCTAATGGCCTTTTCTGCATGGTCTCGCAGTCGTCTCGTGACGGTTGTTGAACTTCCTTCCCGGGAGTCCCCTTTATTGTGGTAGCACTTTCTTCTGATTCAAGTCTCCCGACGAGACTTTTCTTCTCGGACATTGTTTTGGTCTTAGCTCGCTAGTAGTAGGTCGCCATACCATCCTTCTTGCAGCTCGGAAGCCTAGGATCGGATGATCTGTCTGGCCATATGCTCGGAAGGTGTTATCCTCCCTAATTTGTAGAGCCGATGCAACAACGAGTCGAACTAGCTTTTATCTTCTTCTTTGGTTTCTCCGTGGCAACGAACGAGCTCTATTCTCGGTCCGAGGCGGGATTTAGCCGGCACTCGTCCTATCCTTCTTAAGATTTCGACATAGGGCATCTTTCTTTCTTCGCCAATCTTTCTATCACGTGCTTGCGATCGGGCAAATGGCGTAGCCTTATCCCTTTTTCTTTTGTAATTGTTGTAGTACGCAGGTCGGGGTAATGCAGTGGCGATCCTATGGACATCCTCTTCAACTGATGCTGCAGAGAGGGGGTGAAACCTGCTCCCTTCCAATAGAGGTATATACTCAGGCAGTTCTTCTCTTTCCTCAGGAATTTCCTCTAGAAAAGCCACTTCAGCAGCTCTGGCTTTCTCTGCGATCTTCCTACCTCTATTTCTCCTTTGAGTCCGAGTTAGTGGTGCAACTTCGAACCGGACCCAATCTCAAAAACGAGATGGTATTGTAGCGAAATCCGTACCCTCCATGCAGTGACAGTGCTCATCACGTACTTGGATTTCCTTCCCTTCCGGCTGCGAAGTTGGCGGTAGGTGCGAGAGATGACTGGACCTAGGTGCGCATAGAGACAATGAGTCCTCCTACGAACAGTAGTACTTCTTTCAACTCGGAACCCTCTCCAGTGGAGGGAATTCTCGAGCCGACTTCGAGTCGAACTCAATCACGGGCTCTTTAGTTTCTGACACTTTGTCCATTAGTGTGAAGAGAGTGAAGTCAGCGAACTTGACATCTTTGTTGCCAAATCCTTGTCCGAAATGGATGATCCCATTGTCGAGCAGCTCATCCTTGTAAACGGCGAAGTCCATTCCATTGGTGAAGGAGAAGATTAACTTTAGGGCAGTCATTTTCTGCAGGGCAGATTCCGAATGTCAGTCCCGAATTATGCTTCTTTTCATCGTAAAGTTTAGGGCGAAAAAGAAAGAGTCTGAACACATTTATGATTTTTAAAAGAGATTGTTTATTAGGAGGTTTGTTCGTTAGAAACAAAACGATTAAAGGAAAAAATGTTATAGAAAAGGTAAAGGGCCTGATTTAGAATTGGAAAGGAAAAGAATGTCTTATGCAAGATTTCTCGACTCGAAGGACCGCTCCTAAACTAACACCTATTGGGGGTCCACCCCACCTCAGAAAAGAGGTAAAAGGATCTCAGAACCTCTCGTTTAGGGGTGTCTAAACAAGTGGCTCCTAAATCCGAGAGGAGTTGGCTATACTCGTTCAAGACGTAAATGAAAGGGGTATTCCAACGGAAGAATGGTAGTTTTGGTCCACTAGGGATATGGACTCACCACCAATTTATGAAAGCAAAACCATCTAATCAAAAATGGAGAGAGGAACTAGTCCCCAACGGAGTCGCCAGAAGATGTCGACATATTTTTAGGTTGTGTTTTGAAAAGGGGGTCGCCTACAGAAGTTGTCAGCGGATTTTTAATTTAATTTAAATATATATATAGTTTAAAAGATAGCATTTGATTTTGAAAGTAATTTTAAGTTAAAAAGTTTTAAGATGAGAAATCAAACCGATCTCGCATCCCAAATAGTTTATATAAACGAGCACCGCACCACAAATCATGTATCTATCCCGAAGAATAGACACACTGCTTGATAATGGGGCTTGATTAAATAAACTAGGAGATCAATGACATCTGTTTGGTCTGTGAACCAATTATATAAGCCGATAAGTTCCCCTGCTTAATATAAATGAATTAAGCAGGGTTTATATTACCTGGGTTCTTAAAGTTCTCTATAAGGGCAAGCCCCTATAGTTAATTACATTTTAAATGACGGGAATCATTTAAGAAAACTCTCGATAATGATTAGTGATTTTGCTCTCAAGAATTTCAAAGTTTAAGGTTTTCAAAGGATTGAATTTTGGAATTTCAATAGGGAATGGATCAAATTTGGAACAGTTAATTTCAGGAGTTCAAAGGAAGAAAAGTAGGAGAAGCTGAGGATCCAAGAAGAATCTTGGCAACTTTCCAAACTATCCTATTGTTTGGCTTCAATTTGGGAATTTATTTAATATTGCAATCCTGCCAATTTTAATTAATTAGGACTTATATTCGTATGACATCATCATACAAATAGCCTCGAAGATGTGAGGGTTTATGTCATAGCAAACAACTACCTCAGAATCCTAAGACCGGTTAGGACTTAATTTACATAAATAGTTATGCAAGTGCCTAACGAAAAGGTTGAGGATTTATGTTGCACTAGGCAAACTACCTCGAAATCCTATGGCTTGGTTATTTAAAACTAGGAAAGGTTTTGCTGATGTAGATCCGAGTTTTGCTGACGGCGATGGTCGTGCTGCCCACTATGCTCCAAGCTCCTTGTTGTTGCAGAGGTATGGTTTTAGAAGTCATAAATCAGGAGATGAGAGAAGTGTTTTGGTTTAGAGAGAATCTTAAAATCCAAGTGTTTTTTTTTAATATTTTAATTAAAACAAATCTTAAAGTTATTTAAACAGAACTAATTAAGATCTCACGGTTCCGTCATCCCGGCACCGTTATTTTCATCGAATTCACTTAGTCCGTATGAATTTGCTAAACTCAACTAAATGAGTTCCACACTTTCATTTAGCACCGTGGGAAATCCCGTTAGCAACACGTGGGTTACATCATCCGAGGTATTCCCGATCATTCAATGAAACGTTTTAATTTAGTTGTGATTGTAGTTTTGTTGTTCTGTTTGTGATTAAATTTTCGAGTTGTTTTATATTTTGGAATGTTGTGGCGGTGAATTTTATCTCGCAATAACTTTTAATTTAGTTTTGGTTACAGTTTAGGGACTATCCTAAAGGTTTTGGTTTTCATGCAACAGTTTTATTTATCATGCAGTAAAAGTAAAGTACAGTGCATGTAAGTGAATTGCAAAAAAGTAAATTGGAATTAAATAAAAGCGTACCTGGAGGGTCTTCCCGTCATCCCAAGCTGCACTTAAAACACATGTTAAGACATTTAAATATTTTGCGAGAAATACCTAGGTAAAGCTAAGGGAAAGGGTCTTGGTTGTCTACCAAATTCCTAATCCTATAACTAGTCATCTCCTATGACGTCTAGGTTCTTGGTTTAGTTTAAGGATGATTTTCTTCATCAAAGAACAATTAAATTCAGTTGTTCTTCTAAAACATCCCGTCATATTGAGGAAGTGCTTAGGACGGGTCCTAAACATCTTTTCAATATTTCTGGGATTGTTTTGAGTCTGAGTAAATTTAGTTGCACAGGTGAATTAATCATCCAGGAGTTTAGTTAAACTTTGTTTCTTGCTCGATGAACTTAGGTATTTGATTACTCGATGAATGAAGTGACATCCCACTTAATACTCTATTTAAGAGTTATAATAATTAAAGCCTTTAAGCGGCAAGTCGGTTTATCGAGAATTTTAATCATTTTTAATTTAAAGTTTGAGTTAATAATTTAAAGTGTTTTAATTTAATAATGAGGTTTTAATTGATAATCTTAAGTTTAGAATAGTGTTCAAATTATTTTAGATTTAATTCTTAATGATTTTATTTAGGTTTGTTATTAAATGATTTTAATTTAATTTGATTTTAATTTAATTTTATTTTATTTAATTTTAATATAATTTTAAATTTAATTTAATTTAATTTGAATTTTAATTTTAATTTAATTTAATTTAGATTTAATTTAATTTAAATTTTGATTTTAATTTTAATTTTAATTGTTAGTTTTAGTTTAACTTTAATTTTAATTTGATTTTTAATTTAATTTGTTTTAATTTTAGTTTTAATTATTAATTTAAGTTATTATTTTAATTTTTTTTAATTAAGAATTAAATATTTTTAAAGTGACTTATTTATGGATTTTTAAATTAAAGAATAAATGTCCTCTTAATAATATCCCTATTTTAATGATCCAAATTTAAATATATTCTTTCCAAAATTAAAATTATTTAATTAATTAAAGTTTCATTTTTGATATTTTCAAAGTGTTTAATGGGTTTCTACCCCTTAATTTTCTTAAGTTTCAATCATCCAAGAGAAAATTAAAATCAAATATTTTACCCCCCATTTTGATTAAACCTAAAGTTTTAATTAAGGGTTAAAATTTTTAATTACCTTTATGCCCTTTTAAGCTTATTTATTTCATAACTCACTAAATTGAGCTCAACTGAATTTAAAATTTTTATGTCACCTCACTCACATGTCAATTAAGACATTAGAGGAGAAAATGTGATTTTTCTGCATTTTAATTTATTTATATAATTATTTTTAGTAGAAAATAAGGGTTTTCAAAGAAAATTCAACAACATGACCAAGGAAAGGTTGTTGTCCTTAATAAAATTATGAGATGTTCCTAATGACCAGAGGACCACTTGAACCAATTTTGGTGATTTTTTTAGTTATATTTTATTTATTATAATTATTTTAAATTTTGGAGTATTAATTAATTATAAAATAAAATTAAAGTTGAAAAATAGATTTTTTATTTTTCTTAAACTTCTCTAACCTCAAAGAGTTCAGAGAAATAAATTTTATAATTTTCTGATTTTTCTTTGATTTATTAGAATTATTTTAGTGAAAAAGGTTAAAAACTCATTTTTATAATATTAAAAATTAAATTAAGCCTTTAAAATTCAATATCTTATCTTAGAGACTTAGAAAAAATATTTGGTTTGTTCCTAAATGATTAGGAGTCAAAATATGACATTTTTATCATTTTAATATTTTTGTGATTTTTATTTTTTTTTAATTATTATAATATTAAAATATGGTGAAAAAATCAACTTTTTTAGAAAATTCAAATTTTATTTTTCATGAACTCCCTTGATACCAGTGAAGCTCTAAAAACATTTTTGTGAATTTTTGAAAAGTATTTTTGGAGTTATGAATTTTTAAAGTTCCATTTTGCTTGTGAGGCTTAATCAACCCATTTGGTAGGTAATCAAGTCCAATTGATTTCAAATTTTTATGTGAGGTCTCTCTGATCCTAAAGATCAGTGGAGAATTGTTTTCAAGTTAATTTGCTGTGTGGTTAACCCTAATTAATTAAAATTCCATTTTAGGGGCTTAGGCCAATTAAGGTTATTATGAATGAATTAATTCAAAATATATTTTTCATAGGGTCCTCTGGTCCTAAGAAACATCACCAAATTTTCCTAGAATTTATTTTACAACATGCTAATTATTGGAATTAAAATACCTAAAACAGTGACATGAACTTGAAAATTCAATAACTTTTCACAAAGATTGCCTCTGACCTTAAAAAATTCAGGGAATGTTCCCATGATCAGAGGCTTCAAAGGCCCAATGGTCTCATGCCATGGTGAATTGTCTATGCAAATGAAGAATCAAAATACTGAAAATAGTAAATAAATTATTAAAAATAAAATACTCATCCAATTAACTTGATTTGTTTTCCACATTATTCTCCTCTGTTCACTAAGAAAGAGGGTATTTTTATTTTATTTTTGTGATTTTTCTATGCAAAGATATGAATTTTTGAAGTTTTGGTCATTTAAATAATTCAAAAATACCCTATTTATCTACTTATCCACGCGGCGCCAGCGCAACATCGGCAGCTCCGAAAGCCCACGCGGCGCATTCCTATTCGACGCCGCCATCCAACTCAGCGCTCTGGGGGCCCGCGGTTCACGTAACATTCCCTGGTCCACCGTAATCTGAACCGTCCGCTCAATACATGCGCGATCCAACGGTTCCCGGTAATCATCTACAACTGGTGTGCACCCGTGACCGTCCACACAAAAACCCTAAGATCTCACTCAATTCTCAATGGATTTTCGTGTTCTTATGCTCTATGGATTCGTCTTGAAGAGACGAACACATCATACGGTTTATAGGCTATGAAATTAACTTAAACAAAACGGAGAATCACTGGAAGCTCGAGAGGAAGAGTAAGTTCATACCTTTGCTCAGAGAAGTGAAGCTTCGATCTGAGAGTTGTGTCACCTTCGTTTGGGTCCAGGCAAGCTCCAGATGAAGTCTCTGGCTCTGGGGAATTGTCTAGGTATGAAAGTGACCAAGCCCGATCACAAAGCTTGGAGGCTAGAAGCAATGGCTGGCTCGGTGAGGGGGCTTTTGCCGGGGAACTTCTCCTCTTGGTCCGGTGAAGGTGTAGGACCAATCAATTTGGAGATTGGCTCACCGTGGTGAAGTTTCCTATTTTTTGAGTGGATTTTTAACTCAGAAATTGAGCTCACAGAGGGGGTTTTAGGGCTGGATTTCAGTGGGGATCAAGTTCTCTATGTCTGGGGAGGAGTCTGGAATAATTTTTGCAGAGTTTCCTTAAGGTTTGGTTAAACTCTCTTGTTTGGCCGAGAGGTGGTGGTGTTTAAATAGGCATGGCTGGAGGGCTTCTTAGGAGCAATTGGAGGTTGGGATCAGCTGCTCAGGGGAGGAGAAGAAGAGCTCTGGTGTTCACTAGGGTTGAGACAGCTCAGAAAGGGAGAATTTGAAATTTTGGCTCACATGGAGCTCTCGGCCATGGTGTTTTCCGGCGGCCGTGGTGGCTGGCCGGCTGTGCATGGGTCACCATCCGACTCGGTGGGGTCAGGGGTTGAATTTGGTGAAGTCAATTGGAGTTTGACATATGTAAAAAGCTTGATTAAGATGGAATGGGGGAGAGTGTATTTTGGGCTTGGTTTAGTCAATCCATGGAAATAGGCTTGGTGCACCTCCCCGATACCTGATTTTGAGTTGTGGGAATAATTTAGGTCAGCTTGGAAGGGGTGGTGAAGTCTCCATCCATGGTGAGGTGGCTAAGCATGGTTTAGAGTGTGACATGAGTATGGTTAAAAATGCTTAATGAAAGATTAGGAAAGGGTCCCCTCTTCTTGCCATTAATGGCTTGATGAGGTGGAAAGTGGCTTCCATGACTTCCATGTGGCTTGTACATGGCTCAATGGCTCACATTTGGCTTGAAAAAAGCTTGGTCAATTTCATAATAGGGGATTTTATGAATTTTGGCATTTTTGGTGGAGATTTGGATGAAGCTTTATTTGGAATTATTTGATCATTGATTTAGGACTTTAGGGATGATTTTAATTGAATGGATGATGTAGAGAAATATCATGTGGGCTTTGGATGAATTTTGGGCCTTTCGATGTGGTGGAAGTGGGCTTTTAGAATGGTTTAAGAAAGTGGGCCTTTAGGCTTGAAAATAAATTGGTTGATGGAAATTTTGTGAGGGATCAAGCCAAATAAATGTTGCAATTGGTTTAGGCATGTGTCATGAGTGGTTTGGAACAAGTGTGAAGTGATTTTGAATTGAATTGGGTTTAATGTGGGATCTTTGTTTAAAGGGGGCCAAAGTGGGCCAAATTGGGCTAACTTGGGTTAAGGTTGGGCTAAAGTTGGATTTGATGTAAAATTAATGTTAAGAAATGTTTATGGGAGTGTTACAAAGATTTTTCAACTTTGGTTGGGCTTTGATTTTGGGATTTGGGCCCATTTGGGTTAGGTTTGGGCTTAGGTCAATTTAAGGGATTTTGGTTTTGGATTAGGTTTGGGTAGAGTTTAGGTCCAAATTTTGGGCAAATCAAGTTAGTGTTTTTTTTATGGGGGTGTTAGGAAGGCTTTAGAAAAGATTTGGGGCCAATTGGGGTTGAATTGGACTAGGTTTGGGCTAGGTTTAGGTCATGGGCCAAAATTGGGCCTTAGGCCTCAAATGGAAATTGGGCTCAAATGTCAAACAAATTGGAATTAGATTTGATCTAAATTGATATTGGGGATATTGAATTAAAGTTTGGAATTGAATTGGACCAGAATTGAGATCAATTGGGGTGGTTTGGTTTGACATTGGGTTCACTTGGGTTCAAAATGGGTCAAATTGGGGGTTTTGGTAAAAGTGGGGTAAACTGGAACAATTGGCCCATAGTATAGTTGAACAAAATGAAATTGGGAATATTTTGGATTTTCTAGAATTTTTTGG